>RXOD01005483.1:0-13851 GCA_005223375.1 Amoebophrya sp. AT5.2 | reverse complement strand
CAGCCGCAGCGCCAGGTTGTACGCCACACACTCGACGGATATGGTGGCGGAAAAATCCAGCTGTATCCCAGAAAAACCGCCCTCCGATGGATCCGCCTGCTCCTTATTTGCCCCCCGTTGCACTCCGCACCGCTCATCGATCTCTGCGCTCGAAAGCGCCGGGCAGATCCGCCCGCTCTTCGACTCTTCCTCTAAAAACCCCGCGTACGCAGTTTTGTATTTCGAAATGAGCGCGAGCACAAACTTCGTCTGCAAGGGCCGGTGCAGAACCTCCTCAAGGAAGTCGTGCAGGCGCGGTTCGGACACGCTTTCCGAGCCCGCAAACATGGCAAAGAGGATATCCTCCAGCACGGCCGCGTGTGGGTGCACAAGAGGGATCGCCCCCTCTAAGCTGGAAACCGCCGACATTTCTGAGGCAACGTCGTCGTCGGCGGAGAATCGAAGCTTCTTCACAGTCTCACGATCATTTTGTTCCGCACCCGCCGCCGCCTCGTCGCCACTGGTGCCTCCCGAAGACCACCATCTCCTGCCGCCGGTGACGCCCATCTGCTGTTCCACTACATCTTCGGCAGCAGCTGCAACCGCTGCCCCATCGTGATCAACAGCTGCGTCCTCAACATTTGCACCAGCCTGCATGCTGTTCTGCGAGCCTTCACCTCGACTGCGGCGCTCCTCGTCCTGAGTTGCCTTCGAATGCAAGGACGCCCCGGCTGCACGACCATCGTCTCGTCCTTCCTCGACGACCATTTCCATGTCCACATCGTCATCGTCCGCACTAATAAATGCCGCACTACCCTCGCGCAACGACTTCCGAAGCGCCATGAAGGTCGACTCCTGCTGCGCAGTGTTTTGCTTGATGAGGATATTTGCCCGCTTCATCTTCTTCCACGATCCCGGTTGTACCAACTCTCGCATGACTCCGTCTTCAGTCACCACTGCCGTGCGATAGTACCCGTCCTTCGTAGCCGTCATCCCGGCAGCCACGTCCATAGCGGTGGCGCTGCGCACTAGCGATTTTCCCTTCTTCAGCGCCCTGCCCGTCTTCCACGCGGGTGGAAGTGGAGCCGTGGGTCGTAGAAGCTCCCCCGTTGAGGCGACGCTTCCCCGATTGGACTTTCTCGAGAGCCGTGTGGTGCACTCGCTCGCGAGGCGCGCGGTGGCCTCGCAGGCGTTTCCGGTACCCTGATCTGCAGCGAAGTAAGCCACAATCCGCCGGATCGTCTCCCTCTCCGAAATCGTCGCGTCGGCATACCTGTGTTCACAACGAAACAATGTTGAGGAGTCTATGCGCACCAGGTCTTATTTTTCGATTACAATTACAAACTCCTTCCAGTACAACTATGAATCAGTTTTAATTTACCTGTCACTGGTCTCGGTCTCCGTCCAAAATTTCGCGATGTCTTTCGACAGCGCCACTTTGTCGCCCTGGTAGTCGACTGCCCGCCTCCCGAGTTCGTCGAAGCGCACACAGTGCGTCCCCTCCAACACGTCGAGCAGCCAGTCCGCGATGTTTTCGCCCTGCGAGAAGGGGAAGCCCAGCCGCATGAAGAACTCCACCGCCTCGAAGGGCTTCCCCAGAAAACAGGGCTCGCCCTTCGCCAGCAGCAACAGCTGGTCGAACAGGAGGAAGACGCTCTGCCGGGGCTGGTGGATGATGCAGATCACAGTTATGTTCAGCGACCGTAGCCGCCGCAGACACTGCACCACCTTCAAGGACGCGGACGCGTCCAGCCCGGAGGTGGGCTCGTCGAGAAAAAGAATCCGCGGCTTCGCGACCATCTCCACGGCCATGGACACGCGCTTCTTTTCCCCGCCGGAGATGCCTTTCTTCTCCACGGAGCCGACGACCGAGTCCCGTATGTGCGCAATCTCGAGAATCCTCAGCGTCTCCTCCACGGCCAGGAGGATTCCCTCCTCGGGCGTGCCGTCCGGGGATCTCAGCTTCGCCGCGAAATAGATGTTGGCGAAGACGGTCAACTCGTCAAACAACACGTTGTCCTGCGGGACGTATCCGATCTCGGAGGGAAACTTTCTGCAGCCGTCCTTCGTGAGTCCGATGCGGATGTCGCCGCCGGCCTGGAAGTGCGCGACGTCACTGTAGCACGACAGCTCGTTCGCGAGCATGTTCACGAAGGAAGTCTTCCCCGCGCCCGAGGCGCCCATGACAGCCACTAGGCTTCCGGGCGGGAAGGAGCCCTTGACGCCACAGAGCACCTGTTTGTCGTTCACGTTTAAAGTTACGTTGTCGAACGAAACCCGCAGAGCCGGCAGTGGCCTACTGATGTCGGCCGCAAACGCGTCGCCCGAGGAACCCCTGAGGCCCAGCCAGCTGGCGACCATTTTTTTCTTCTGCTCGTCGTCGCCGATCACCTGCGCAAGTTTCTGGCCAAACTCGTCTAGCCCCGTGGAAAAGCCCAAGTGCCGCATCAAGTCGCCCTCGAACCGGGAAATATCTGCGATGTCGGCGTCCAGAGCTTCGTCCGGCTCTCCTGTCTGGGCCGGTTCTCCTGCAGCAACAGTCCTCACTATCGTCGTGGAAGACGCCGTGCTCCCAGGCTGGCTCTTGTTGCCTTGCGGAGTAGACGCAGAAGTTCCCTGGTTCGCGCCCTTCGTCGCCGTGGCCTGCGCTTGGCGATTCACGTAGCCCTTCCGCAACAGCTGCGCAGCACCCAGGAGCTCCGTGCGCGCTTCGCCGACCGCTTTGTGGATCGCTCGCAACGCCTTTCCCCTCCGCCCCTTGACGCTCTCTTGTTTTTTCTTCAGTGCGTAGACGTCGTAATTCTGGTGGCAGGTCTGGATCGAATTTCGCGTCACGATCACGCCGAGGACAAGAAAACCGAGGAAAAAATAGAACCCCACCATCAGCAGCCAGAACGCCACCGCGCGGATTAGAGAGGGAAGCCGACGAAAAGCATTTCCGCTCAAACAATGATTCGCAGATGAGGGAGTTGCTCCCTCAATCGAGGATCATAGGTAGCCGATAGCCCTAGCCACATTCGCAGACCACATCTACTGTGGGGACGTATAGGACGCCCCGGTGCCCTCCAACACGTAGATCCCCGGCAGACGGGCTCCCCATGAGTTGCCGCGCTCGCCATCGACTTTCACTTCTACTCTACGTCTGCGTCTGCGATCACTGCCGCTACTACTTCTTTCGCTGGAACCAGATGTCGGAGAACGAGTTGGACCAAAACCATCAAGTTCATTGCACTACTAACTTGGCCTTGGCCCTTCCCATTGGGAGCGCTTCTACTAAACCTTAAGTGAAGGATGTCCTTGGAAATGCTTTTGACATAGAAGTACTATGGAGCGGAGCCCTAAATCGATCTGCGCGTACTTCAGGCCGAAGTATTCTCCCCCCTGCCCCGCCACCGTCGGCCCCTTGTCGCCACAATCCCGCAACACCCCACACTCCACGCAAGCCGTCCAGCCCTGGCGGCTGTAAGTCCCCGGTCCGCACGTGATCTCCGTCGCGATATTGGGGCAGGACCGCCCCGCCTTGCACAGCCGGGCGGAGCCGTCGGCGCAGACGAGGCCTCGATAGTCCGTCAAGTCCTTCGGAATCCCCATCTCGTCGGCGACCTCGCGCGTGGGGGTCGGACTCCCCGTTGCGGTTAGAGGCGAGAGGCCGCCAGAAGAGGAAATCAAAAAAAACATTCGTAGTTTCGGCAATTTTTATTGCGCTATAAAGATCTCTCTCTCTGGCGAGAGCTGCCAGGAGGCGGGGGAACGCGGACAAACACTGCCGGTCATGCGGGTCGGGTGTGACGTACAGTGATTTGTATCCCGCGGCACTACTGATCGAAAAACCGATACTCCACGGTTTAGAAGTTGCCCTGGGAAGACCTAACAACCTAGTCCCGCGGAACGAAGACAAATCAAAATGCAGCGAAAGGATGGGAAACGAGTCCCATGATCCAGTCCGATTAATGTGGATTCTAAGTTTCTTCTTCCGACGAGTATCGCTCGTGGCCTAACTGTGGGTGTGGCATCGGCAGGTTCGCCTGAAGCGCGAGCTGCATCTGCTCGCAGTTGAGACAATAGGACGTGACCGGCGGTACCCACTTGTAGTACCCGAAAGCCGGACAGGTGCCCTGCTCCGTGGAGTTAGATTGCGTCGAGGAGGGGCTCATGGAATTGAGGAGTTCGACCACGTCATACTGCTGCTCGCCTGACTGGGACATGGTGTCGTAGGGGTTGGAGGCCAGCAGGTGCACAGGCACGCCCGAATCCTGCGCAATCACCGCCGGCAGCGCACCGCCCAGCAGCAGCATTTGCATTTGCATGCCTGCCATTAGGTTAGAGATGAACGTACTCGTGGTCAGGCCACGATACATAATTGTGAGCCAACGAATTTATTGTGGGGAGAACAGGCGGTCGTCGCAGCCACAAAAACCAGTCACACGAATGCGAAAGGCATTTATAGCTTCCCTACAAAAAGCATATACTAGAACCCCTTCTTGGTAAATGAATGTTGTAATGTACGTCGTTGAGAGTAGTGCCCACTAAATGCAACCAAAAGGAATGCGCGATGAAAGATGGCAATATGACAAATCGATCCACGAGAAACTGTTGGGAAATACTGGGCCTGGACGGGTTGTGAGAGGTTCTGATGTTGACGACCATCCGGCGAGACAGAGCAAGAAGCTGAAAGAACCAGACGCGGGTACGCCACACGCACGACACCGACCGAGGCACCAGATTGCGCAACCGATGGTTACAAATGAGGCACTCAACTGAGGTAACTGCACACCGAGATGGCTGCACGAGCACAACCGAGCCTCCGTCTCCGATCGGAGTCGGACGAGAATTACCTTTTCTTGTATCTAGTTACAGGGCGCCACACTGTTTAGCGTCCACGAGCGCAGTGGTGCGATACCGTCCTGCAGCTGAAGTCCGTCACCTCCGGAAGTAGATTCTTCAATGTTGCAGCTTGGTTGCAAAACTCCATAAAAAGAATGGGGTCGGACGGTTTTTCGCTGCGCGGCCGCGGCATCGCGAATTCAAGCATACCATCGAAAAGAAGTCAATGGAATAAAAACTCTGATGTGCCACCCCTGATGAGGCTCTGATGTGCCACCCCATTGATGTGTTGTCTCCTAGGTCGAGACAGTTGTTGATTGAATTTCTAGAGAACTTTCTAAAGTCGCAGCTCTGCAGCACGACATTGACAACTGCTGTCGTGCTCCCGCTAGTTGTAGCAAGAACCGCTCAAACATTTGCTGTTAAATTTCAGATGAAGAGAACATACATTGGATATAATTTCGTACACGTCTCTGCTTGTGCTTCGCAATCGAGGAAACTTCACAAGAACTAGTCCCTCGAGCGCCCCTGTTGATCGCAATGGTAAGATTGAACAAACGGAGAATCAAGTGCCTGAATTGAGAAAGTTATAAATCGTGATCATGTTGTCGCAGGTAAATTCGTCGATGAAGCAATACATGTCTTTGTCTGCTGCTAGCTCCATCACTATCCCTCGGGCTGAAATAAGTAAGCGAACCCTTCGCTACAGCTCGAGACTCCCCCTGCTGCTGCTGAAGCGCGGGGTTCTTCTTCTTCGGCTTCAGTACCAGTAGCTATAGCTAAACTAAAACTAACGCCATCACTTGAAGAGTGGGTGTTCACTTTCCCATCCCGCGCTGTAGATCCTGCACCTTAGATATTCAGGTCCTGATCCATCATGACCCGCGTGCTCCACTCGTCCGCCGCCTTCATCACTTTGGTGCTGCGGGAACCTCCTCCCTTCATCCCATTCGGAATGTTCACGCGAGCGAGCGGCGGAAAGTCCTTTTCGTTGAACTGGAAATCTTCCATCGACTGCAGACTGTCCGTCGACGCGGAAGCAGTGGAGCTCGGGTAACCTTCCGCCGATTTCACCTTGGCCACCTGCTCCACGGGCGAGTGCGACACGAAATTCAGCTCCAAGTCGGCAGCGCCGCCCGTCCTGTGGTTCGAGTCGAAGATGAGACTGAGTGCTTCGCGGTTTCTATACGTTGTACAGTTCTTGTTTATTGATGGTTGTGCATGTGCTTCGTTCTGTATTCTAGAATGTGAATGAAGAAGCAGGTTGTCTTTATTTTTACCAGGTGTAGGCGCCTCCTTGGCCATCCTTCTTCGCGGCGGCACGCACGGAAGACTTCACATCGCCCGATTCGCGCTCCTTCCGCTGGAACCAGGGCGTGTTCTCGTACTTCACGTGCTTGGTGCGGTCGTGCAACACCATCCTTGGCGAGAGCTGCAGTCTTCCTGCTTTCTCCTGAAAGTCAATGCAGTCCAAGTCCTGCTCCGGAGGACGATAACAAATTTACTCAGCGGGCCGACTCGACCAGCTTTCTGAACTTTCAATTTTCAAAACCGTTTACCTTCACAACAGAAACAGGTCCGGTATATACGCGTATCGATCCAAAACTAGTGCTGCGGAAATCCGTCGGGCTTAGAAGTGGTTGGATTAGAACTTTTGCAACGATATTGCTTGCGAAGTGAGAGTGAGTCGATGACTGGTCTTTTTTTTCGATTTGAAGTCGTTATATGCCGCTGCGGCTGCCCGATGGGTCTCGATTTTGTTTTGTAGCTAGTTGCTTATGTTTTCTTTATTGATATGTTCCAAACGTAGTTTGCGGCTTGATACGGCCACAGCGAGTCTTCAGCTCGATTTCCTTGCCTTACCTTTTATTTTTCACGAATCAAAGGGGAGTATCACTACTGGTGTGATAGTGAGGCCCGCCTCTGCCTTTTCTGTCATTCGTTTGGTGGAATCTTCAAGTGGAACGGCAAGAACGACACCCTCCATATTGATGGGGCCGAACGCATTACAAGAAAGCGATCAGGGGGAGAGGCAGAGGTCTAAGACTCACAACACAAGACACGGACATGCGCGACTCGCACTAGAACCGATTAGATATAAACAGTATACTACAGTAGTTATCCGCGCTGAGATTAATCAGTGCCGTCGAGGTGGGTCTGGAGGGTACCGTCGACATTATTGCAGCTATCACGGACCGATTGTTGTTCGCTTTGTCATTCGCGGGATAGTCAGTTCCGACCGATGAGATCTTGCACTTGACTGTCAGTACCAAGCAGATGAACACACATTAGTTTCCGAAAATCGTAGACGTGAGTCCGGTTACACTTGAATAGAAGTCGTTGGTCACATCAGTTCGGGTCGCAGTTGTCGTTGTTGAAGCGATCGCCGGGGGAATCAATGGGAAACGAGTTACTTCTCCTTTTTTTCAAAAGAACCCTTCTTGAATCTCATTGGCTTCATCGCCGCCACTTTTCGCACTGCCTTTCGCTCCACCTCCACCACGCTCTCTTGACCGTGACCGTTTTCTTTCCCCCCCACCTGCTGTCCTTGTTTCGGCCCGAATTTGCTTTCTCATCTCCAGCTTTTCTTTTTCGCCGATCCCGCCCCGAAAATCGTCTCGCTTGTTCGCTTCTCGCAGTTTCGCGATGCGCTCCTCTTGTGCGGTCGGCGGTCTACTGCCGCTCCCCGCAGCCCCCCTCGTCAGACTCCATCCCGCACTCGCCCCCGGATCCCCATAATTGTACCCCCCCTGCTGGTGCTTGTATCCGCCATGATGCCCCCCACCTTTAGTTCTTTCCCCCAGCCGCGACGCCGCCCCCGCTATTTTCGACAGCGAGCCCGCCGCCCCGCCGATCACACTCCCCCCTCCGTCATACCCCCGGTTGTACTGATCCAGGTCCGCGTAGACCGGCTCGCCCATCATTTTCGACTCGCTGCACTTGAAGCACGTGCTGCGGTTCGGCTTGTTCACGTAGCGACAAGACCCGCACTCCCAGCCGGTCGGGAGCTTCTTCCGCATCTGCTCGCGGCGCTTTTGGTCCACTTTCAGCAGGTCGTGCAGCTCCGTGTAGGGCTGCCCGCACTTCGTGCAGTGCTTCCGCAGTCGGATGTTCACGGTTTTGCACCCCGTACAGGTCCAGTGCTCGTGCGCGACGTCCGACTTGATCTCAGAGACGAGCAGAGAGCGCACCTTCACGTTCTTCAAAAGGCCTCGGTTGCCGGTTTGCGTCAGGTCGGAGGATCTCTCGTCGACGATCTCGGTCTGGATGGTGTCCTTGGGAAGTTTCTTCGGGACCCAGAGACCGGTCTCGTTGCGGAGCATCTGCTGCTCAACCTCCTTGCGCTGCTTCACACCTGTTGTGATCGTTGGGAAAAGGAATGGGAAAACAACTTCTTTTTTTATATCCTTTGGCGAAATTATTAGTTGGAGGTACCATACGGAAACTGGCTTAGGTTCTAACGTGGCTAAACGAGTTTTTTCGAAAATCAAGCAACATAGATACCTTCTCCCGTGTCCTTGTCCCCCGGATCCAGCTCGGTGTTTTCTTGCTGATCCCTTGTCAGTTCTGGATCCCCCATCTGCACCGCCAATTTTCCGCTGGTAACGGTATCGAACTGGTCCATCGGCATCAGTGCACTTGACCATCCGCCTTTCCCTTTCTTCCCTTTCCCCTTTTTACCCTTTCCCTTACCGCCCTTCACTATCTCCGTCGTCGTCGAAACCACTGTCGTTCCCTCCTCGCCCGCATCCGCGCCAGACATGCCGCCGAAGAAAGTCGAGGAGGAGCTGGCGCCGCCATTGGCGCTCATCTCTGAAACCATGTGCGCCTGCATCGCCTGCGCGCGCTCCATCTCCCTTTTCGCGGCCTCATTTTTTCGGAGCGTCTTGGCGTTGACCGCTGCGGACACTTCGAACGGGTTGTCGAAATGCCGATGCTTCGCGAGCCACTCGGGGTCCTGTTCGTTGCGCGGGCGCTCAGGATCGCACACAGGAACCAGCTCGCGGCCGATCGCGCGACCCTCGGTCAAGAACGACATGCTTTTTTTAATTGAGATGTTTGTGGTTTCTCTTTCTTGTCTTGCGAACAACTTCCGTCTGTTTTCTAGAATTCGTAATGGGGCCGGGGGCTTAGTGAAGCGATAGCGACTGGCTAATTGGGTGCCAATTGAGGTGGATGGGAAAACCGAAAGGGAAGCTCTCGAAGTGGTAGATTGGTGTCTCTGTCTGTGTTGATGTATCTAAGTACGGATGAAATCGAATGTGTCGGATTGACTCTGCAAGCCCTTTCGGAGCCAGGAGCACAAGGACAAATGACGCAGACTAATGATGTTGAGCATGTTGCGATAAATTAATAGCACCCTTGCAGCTCGCACTTCTGCCCTTTTTCATCTGTTTGCATTTTGAAACCACCATGTCCAACGAATACTTACTGATCGGAGTCGATCTTCACGACACGATGACACCACAATTTCCAAACATTCAGGATCCGGATGCTTGTTGTATGGATGACCACTCAGGAACGTCCGCGCAGCACTCTTTGAGCATGCGCCTCATCCCTGCCACGACGCTGCCGACACCCACGCCGCTCTTCGCTGAGATGGCGAAAACTTTCGGCCTGAAACGAGTCAACATCGCGCCCTGACTCCTGTTTCGGAACGAATCCGTAGATCCGGCGCTACGCGCCCTTATTACATCTACTTCCCGTCCAGCCTCGTGGCCGCGACAAAACTCGTTGAACAGGCGATCCACGTTTTCCAGCGCGACGCCCCCCAGGTCGCACTTGTTCGCCAGGATTGCGTACGGCCGCGCCGCCATTTCCTCGCTGAAAAAGAAGATCTCCCGCCGCAGGATTTCCAGCTGCCGCACCGCATCGACGCCCTCCAGCGACGCGTCCACGACGTACAAGAGCGCCTTCGTCCGCTGTAGGTGCTGCAGGAATTCGTGCCCCAGCCCCCGGTCCAGGTGCGCGTCCTCCACCAGCCCCGGGACGTCCGCGACGGAGAGCTCGAAGCCGTCCTTGAATTGCACGTTGCCCACGAAGGGCGCGAGCGTCGTGAACGGATACGCCGCGACCTTGGGCGTCGCGCGGGACACGGCCCGCAAAAACGACGACTTGCCGGCGTTGGGAAACCCAACCAAGCCTACGTCAGCAATGGAGTGCAGCTCCAAAAGAAATTTCCGGTCCTCGCCGGCGCTGCCCTTGCCGGCGTCGTGGGGGTCTTCCATCGTGTTGCCGCCGCCGCCCAGCCCCCCGCACGCGAGCACGAACGTTTCGTCGAGGGCAGTAAGGTCGGCGATTTTCACGAGGCGGCGCGCGGTCGCGGGCGTGGGCGCTGCGCAGGGTGCGGCCGCTGTAGTTGTGCATGCAATGGACAACTCTTCGGCAGCTGGGACCGCTGCGGGTGGTGACGGAGACGAACTGCTGTTGCCTCCTGAAGGGAAAAAAGCCCCCCCTGCCGCGCCCGCGTTCACCAAAGCGGGCTCCCCCCCGTCGTGCGCTCTGCTCGCCTGCGACCCGCCGGCCGCCGCCGCTTCGAAAATTTCGCTCACCAACACCCCGGGCGGCACGCGTACGACTAAATTCTCGCCGTTCAGGCCGCTCCCGTTTCTCCGGCGGCCCATGCCACCATTGTCCGCTCGGAGTTTCGGGCTCACAATGTTTCGCAGGTTCGCGGACTGTGCCACCTGGAGCACGACGTCGCCGCCCCTCCCGCCGCAACCGCCCCACGGGATGCCGGGGCCGAACAGCTTCGCGCTCGCGTGCTTCCGATACGACAGCGCGCCGTCACCACCGGAGCCGCCAATCGCGTGGACCTGGACGGAGTCAATCAAATTCCGCTCGAGCAGCTTGACCTTCTGCCGGGTGGAACGCATTCTTGGTCTGTGATTTCTTTGTGCGCGATGGAACGCTTCTCCTTCTGCGTTCTTCATTCGCTCTGATCGGTGATACTGATATGTAATGTGTCCATCGTCGCACAACTACGAACAATCACCGGCTGAACAATGTTGAATCCCCACGACAGCTTCTCGCATTGGAGTCCCTCGAGACCACGATGAGGGTCCAAAACCGATGCTGGCGAAGCCGCAATGCGGGATAGATATGTTAAATTCGCAATGGAAGAAATTTTGGATACACTTGACAAATTTGAATCCACTTGAGAAAATCCTTATTTTTGTCTTTCTGCACATACAGTCATGCTGCTTGCAGCGAGAGTAGCTAGCAGTAGCAGCGCCATCGTTATGTCACCAAAAAGAACTCCCCGACGCTGCCTTTTCAATCGGTCCGAGATCAACTCGTGCTTCCTTCAAACGCCGCAGCAGCTGGAGCTATACCTCCTATAATACGTTAGTAGGCGCGCACGACGCGCCACTTCTCCTCCCCCATCGCTCAGCAGTTGCCCAGAAAATCGCATCGTCCGCCCCTTTCTCCTCACCCATCGAGTAAAATGTAGCCGCACGACCAGTAGCTCAAGTGTACCGCGACTTTGCTCTCTTTTTGCACACCAGCGCTCTCAGTAGGCTTCCCTCCACCATGACCGCTTTGTAGAAGTCCATCGTTTCCTTGAAGTACGGCGGGTACCGCTCCGCCTGGTCGAACGCGAGTTTTCGGTACAGGCAGGCCCGGTGGTGGCTCAGCTCCTTGAACCCGTCGAAGCCGTTGATCCGGCCGAAGCCGCTGCCCCCCACGCCCCCGAACGGCAGGCAGAAGTGCGTGGTCTGGAACATGTCGTCGTTCGCCACGAAGCCGCCCGAGATCGTGTGCTCGCGAATATACGGTATAAACCCCACGCTGTCGGCGGAGAACACGTACAGGGCCAGGGGGTGCGGGCGGGCGCGGACGTAGTCGACCGCGCTCTGTTGGTAGTCCCCCTGGGTCGCGCCGGCAAAGGTTCGCACCACGAGCACCGGCCCGAAGATCTCCTCGGTGGACAACTTGGCGTCCTCGTGTGGGTTGACGACCACCGTGAACCCGATGTGGTGGATCCGCTTATCCACGTTTCGCTCCTCTTTAATCCCACCGAGCACCACCTTCCCCCCGTGGTCCTCCGCCAGGTACGAGTACACGCGGTCGAAGTGCTTTTTCGAGATCAGACAGCCGCCGTAGTCCTTGCACGTGCTCGGGTTCGGAAACGCCGCGTCCTCAAAAAACTTCGGCCACAGCTCCAAGATCTTCGCCACGACCACCTCCTCGTCGTCCTCGTGGCAAATGAGATAGTCGACGGCGACGCACGTCTGCCCAGCGTTCACGTGCTTGGACCAGAGAATGCGCTTGAGGGCGACCTCGAACTGGTGCTCCGACTGACCGAAGTTCTCCCGCCTGTCCAAAATCGCGGGGCCCTTGCCGCCGAGCTCCAGCGTGCAGGGAGTGAGGTTTTCCGCCGCTTGTTTCAGGATCGACTTCGCGGTGTGCCCATTCCCCGTGTAGATGATGTGGTCGAAGGGCAGCTTCAGCAGTTCCTGGGTCTCGGGGCCCCCACCCTCGACAATGCCCACGCCGGGAAAGTCGTGGAAAATCTTGTCCACGAGCACGCGGCAGGAGTGCTCCGAAACCTCGGAAGGCTTCAGAAGAGGGACCTGATGATAGTACGATGACCGATTGGGAATAAATGCGATTGCGAGTACCAAATTTTTTTTTAAATGGTACGCCGCTTGCGGAGAGGTCGTCTCGATTGATTCTAAACGTTATGATCGCTCGTCCAGCAACTCACGCAAACTCACGCAAACTCACGGTCAACGATCAGCAAACTCACGCAATCGTAACCGCCCCGATGATACGCTTCCCGCCGCGATCACCGCAATGCAGTTTCGCACGGTCGTGTTGACTGGATAGTTCCACGGCGTGATGCACAAAATCACTCCTTTTGGGGAGTACACCACTTCACTGGACCCCGGCTGCATCACGACCGGTGTCGGCCGGCCCTCCGGCTTCATCCAATTGGGTAGGGCATTGATCGTGTCGTCGATGTCCTTCACGCACAGAACGAATTCAGCCACCGCGATGTCCTGGTGCGCCCGATGGAAATCCTTTTCCACCGCAGCGCAAATGTCCTTCTCGTACTCGAGCAGCCGCTTGCGCAGGAGCTGGAGCTGGGCGATACGGTAGTCCAGAGGTTTGGTGCGGCCCGTGGCGAACAATTCTCGCAGGGACTGGAGATGACTTTTGGCGCTCGCGCCGAAGGTAGAAGTGCCGAGGCTGCCCATCTTACTTTTCCCGATGATTGCGGAGCTTCTCTTTCCTCGCTGAAGATCGATGGCTCGCTCTGGATATTTGCTTCTGCTTGAATTGCTACTAACAAGTATCGCGCTTTTCCTTGAATCAAGCGGATGATCGATAGTGAGCGTACTACACCACGGACGGTCCTGCGGAGAAGCGGTTCATCTCGGCCGGATCCACGAGGAGCAGAGGCCGACAGAGCCACGCGACCCCTGATAACTGGCGCACCGGCGAGGATGAAACGGAAATAATTTGACCACTATGAAATGTATGTATCTTTCACCACGATGGATAGCAGAACAACTCCAGAAAAAAGTTCTGGCGGGTACGGGCCAATAATGTTGTTGCTGGTCGTTTTGCGTCGTTGCATTCCGGAGCTGCTCAAATTCGCCGGAAACATGTTCCGATGTTGTTTGACATGAAAAAGTACGCGCTTTGCGCTTGCCGTGCGCCAACATTGGGGCGCCCTTCTTTCATCTTAGGCTGCCGGCTATTGCGGCGCACTCGGGCAAGCATACCCCTGCGCATCAACCAATAACTTTTGGCTTTTTCTACGAAATCCCCAAGCCACTGATAGTGCAATAATATTGGAGTGATCCAGCACAAGTACGATAAGTCTTGGAATCCAGCAGTGATGATCTTGGAATCCAGCACAAGTACGATAATATTGAGCCACGCCCGACATCAAACCAAAACACCGCAAGTGAATACGAATAGAGAGAGAGAGAAACTCCAAACGCCTGCCAAATAATACAGCACCTGTCGAATGGGGACAAGCGCTATAAAATAAAGTAGTGCTAGGCCTCGTGCTCGGTGTGAACTGAAAGGGAT
>RXOD01005482.1:0-13851 GCA_005223375.1 Amoebophrya sp. AT5.2 | reverse complement strand
GCCTTATGGCGCCGCCCTTCTCTTGTAATTTATTACGAGGCTATAAATATAATAGTGCATCACTATGAAGAATCAGCATCAGTTGAACCTGAAGAAGCAATCCCAACGGTGGACATTGAGCCAAGCTTCCCGGGACACAAACGTCCGTGACGATGGTTCGAACCGCCGCTCTTACCGAAGAAGAAAATGCCAGACAGCCGAGCTTGGCATGCCAAGGCACACCGACAGAATCAGAAAGAAAGAGCAAGGGCTCCGGGGCCCACGTGTCGAGCCGCATGTTTCTCCACAAAGTTGTGTCTGAGCTCTTGGAAGAAGCAGACTACGAAGTATACTGCATTCATTTCCTCGTGCTGTTTATCATCAAATCAAAATCGTGACGTTTCGCTGCATCATGGAAGAATACTTTGAGTTGTGCAGGATTTGCCGTCGATCCACTTGCTTCAAGATCGTATGATCAATATTGATCCATGACTCGCTCCCTTGTTTGGTAGAGACTGCAGCTTTCCGGATCGTATTTAACTTGGGTAGCCATAGAAAGATGCCAGACTATTTTGGATGCATGCAACATTGCTCCTCTTCTGCCTGCTAGAAAGCAGTCGCGGCACCATTGGCAGTTACCCTGATTTATCTTTAACTTCATGTCTTCCAGCAGCAATCTGAAAGAAATGCCCGCGTCGACCTCCTCCGCCTCCCCCACGACCGACGCGGTTTTTGTCCACTTCCGCCGCGGTGGTGCGGTTACAGCGCCCGTGCCGCTGCTAAAAACCCCGCACGCCGATGGGAAGCCGACCACGGAATGCCTCGCGCAGTGCGAGATGGTGTGGGTGAAACAAGACTGCACAAAGAGCGGAGACACCGGCTGGGTGCAGGTGCAGTCGGTGAAGCGAAGCCAGAAGGTCGGCTGGGTGAAGCGAGACTACTTGCGCCAGCCAGAAACGCGCGTGGCACTGGCGGACATTGAGGGAACCAAATTTACAGAAGGAGACGATGTAGTGCTGCTAGACGACGACGGAGAGGGCGTGTGCTCCATCATGGATGGAAAAGGAGGGGTGGCTGAGGTACTGTTGTTTAGTCTACTGGCGCTCCCTGCTGCGGCGGCTGGACACCTCGCGAAGCAGGCCACTCAAGATCAAACTCCAAGCAACGAAAAGCGCGCGCAAAAAGATCAAGCTCGCCCGGAACATGGTAGTTCACAGCGCCAGCTCCACCATGGTGATCGTTTCTGATCATCTGACGCTCTCCGTTTCTATCTACTTACGTGCTTGTTCTCGCTCCCAGTCCCATTCGTTTCCTTTCCGGCGCTAGAAGTGAGTACTGTATAAAGTAAATGTTTCTGAACTGAAACGCCGGAGGAAGTGAAGTGGTAATCAGTACAGAACTCGGCTGCACCCATTGATTTCCATGCTCGCTCTGTGAGTCGATCGTCTAACTGACCACTCCAACGAACAAATACACCAGATACCTTCCGTGTACCTTGCGCCTCCCTCCGACGACGAGAACGACAGCGATGATGGGCGGGATAGTGACGACAGCGATTTGTGGGAGGCGGACGAATACACCACCGAAACCTACCGCATGAAGGCCAGTAAGCGGCTGGCTAAAAAAGAAGCAGAACTTGCCGCGCAGGCGGCGGACCCGGGCCTCCTGGCACTCGCGCGGCTCGCCGAATCCGCCTCGAAAGAGGACGAAGAAGAGGACGACGACGACCACGACGAGGCTCGGCTGCGACGGGGGGAGACCACCGCGACTACATCTTCGAAAATAGTAGGTGCAGCGACCAAGAAGGCCCCGGTCAGTCTCAATCGGGGAGGGAGGGGTCAGGCCCCCAACGGAGCCGCAAGCAGCAGCGCGGGACCCGTGCACAGAACGGTGGTGTATGGGCAAGGCAGCACCAAGATATCCGGGAATGGCGGCAACAAGAGCACGAAGCCTCGCGGGGGCGCTCCCGCACTGGGAACTACAAATGCGAGCGGGGCGGGACCACGACCGGCCCCCTCGAACAATGCAAAAAGCGATAAAAAACGCGCGGACATATTTGAATCGCTCCCGGACCCAAAACGAAAAAAAAGAAAAGCAGACACTCCCCCGATGAAGGAGGAGGAAAACGACGCAGGAGGACTTTTTTCTGATTGATGA
This sequence comes from Amoebophrya sp. AT5.2, assembly GCA_005223375.1. Lineage (NCBI taxonomy): Eukaryota > Dinophyceae > Syndiniales > Amoebophryaceae > Amoebophrya > Amoebophrya sp. AT5.2. The sequence continues at coordinate 11,715 of RXOD01005482.1, read as the reverse complement.
ACAAATTGCGTTTGGAGCTCGTCCATAACCACAACTTACCTGGTAAGGAACAGCAGGGGCTTTTGGCGTTGCCGTTGGAACGACAATTTTTCTACTTTCCTTGTAGTACGCACTCTCTCATCATCATCAATCGATCCAGTCCCAATATCACCCAGAGCGCCACCGCCAGCGTCGGGAGAGCGCTCTGACGCCGTTGGCTCAGTCGCGAGATGCGGGCTCCTTTGAAACTGTTCGGGTTTGTGGTGTACTCAAAGCCTCGTCGGTGCGTGAGCATGCAACTTGTGTGCTAAGTGCAAATCCAGAGCCTCAAATCGAGTAGAGTACTTAAGTGCTCCATCGAAGCTAGCATTTTTAGGCTGCGCTACGCACGGCGCGCAGAGAGAGGACAAGGTCGTCTAGATTCGCAAAACAGTACTTCCACTTCCACAATTACTTAAGTTTAATGAGTAATATGTCACTTCGCTGGCTGTTTCGCATTTTTTGAGAAATAAATGGCAAGCGCATGATGAGTCAGCCCACCGTTTCGTCCGGGGCCTCCGCCTCGGCGCCGGCGAAGCCCCGAGCCCTGGTGAGTCGGCCACAGCTGTACGTGAGCGGGGAGGTGGAATGTGGTGGGGTGTGCGCCACGGACATGAGCCAGATGTACTGCAGCTTCCGATTCCGGTTCATCAAGAGCAACTGGTGGCTCCTGAACGGCGAAGAAGCGGGCGACACATTCGTCGCGGACGCACACAACGGCATGTGCGTGTGGAACCACCCATTCCAAGCGCATTTCGCGTACCATAAACATTCACAGTGACTAATCTCCGCAATCGTCATGATGATGCATTATATTTATTCCATTTCGTCATGATGATCGGGGAACGGAAAGTAAGTATCTCTACGCCCCTCTCGCGACGGTGAAATATAATTGAAACAACTACGACTACACCGCGAGCGCACACGTCGCAGACGCACTCGCACTTCTGGTTTTACTTTTAATCTTTTGATCGTGTCTCATCAGGGCGCTGTCTTTGGAGGGGTGGCCTCGACTCGAGCTCACGGTCCGGGGGCAGGACGGGGATGGGCGCAACCAGCTAGCGGGTTACGGGCAGATTCTGATACCGACGCGCCCCGGCTGTCATGAGTTGATCGTGCAATGCTGGCGACCAAAGTCGGGCCAGAAGCCGCTGCGACAGAAGCTGCTTGGGGAAGTTAGGTACAAAAATGGACTGGCGAGCTGGTAGGTACGCGGGTGTTGACTACCGGTGTGTGTTAAACTTAAAACAAGAAGAGGAGGCGGGCTTCTCGCTCCCCTGTTGCGGCCCCTTCTCCCGGTTGCGGCGTTGGAAGACGAGCCATTCGCCATGACTGGATCGTCACCTCTCGTCTCCCCAGGAGTAGGGTCGGGCGCGGGGTTTCCTAGCACTTAGTCTGGATCTGGATCTGGACTTTGTATTTGATTTACAGCTGGTGCTGCTAGTACATCACTACCACTAGTGGGGTGGAGGTCTGGTCTTCGTCTTCGCGTGTCGTTGTCTACATTTATGCATTTTGCTATGAACAACGTAGCTGTAGGTGTAGGACGTCGAAGACGAATAGATGTACTACAACGACGCGCTGAGGGTATCAACCGATCGATGAATGCATACCATTTATTACCAGCTGGTCCTTGCACAAGAGTCCCGGAGCTCATCGACGAGGAGCATGCGACATCCTACATCGCGCAGCCGAACAAGTCGAAGCCAGCGTTCCTGGCGGAGGACATTAAACAGAACAAAAACCCATGACTTTCCTTGACATCGACATTCTCGTGATGGTGGTGGTCTTGTACATGCTCTGGTAGTTGTCTCGTATGATGTCTCACCGGATCCCCAGTATACTGCATTCCCTTGCAGCGTCGGGTCTGGTATGTCGTCGCATATTTTTTCGCTTCATATTTTGTCTGGTATGGTAAAATGGTATTTGGTCTCATTGTGCTCGTCAGAGCCAGGGATGGGGCAAGCACTAGCACTGCAAAGTTGACGGCCAGAAGGCCCCAGGAGTTCGTCTGGTATTTGTTTCGTCTTGTATTTCGTCTCGTATTCGGTCGCAGTAGCAGCCAAATCAACCACGTGCCACAAATGCCGCCAAAATGGGTTTTGCATCCCTCTAAGGACAGCGTGGAGGTGTTGGTCCGCTTCAACGTCACGCTGCAAGAGTTCAAGCAAAACAATCTGGTCGTTTGATCTTCATGATCAGATGTTTCATCTGATCCGATTTCTGATTTAAGGAAAAAGAAATCTTGCTCCTTGATGAAGAGCAGAACTGAAGACAAACTAGGTACATGCAGCATGAGAGAAAGATGTAGACATAGGTTTCTGCTGCAGCAATTTCAGCTTTCTGCAATTCATTGCCGACGTATGGAAACTCGCGGTCGAAAAATGCTGATGTGCATGCCCCTCGAGGACGTGATGGTGGTGGTGCAAAAACGAACGCCAAGATATTCGCCTCTCTTGCGATCGCTTCTACTTCTGGCGTGCGGCTCGGTCAAGGGAGTGGGTTGTCGTCCCAGCCAAGTCGTTTCTTGGCTTCCGTTCGTCGTCGTTTACTTAAACCCCCACGAAGCGAAACCACCCCGCAGCTTCAGTGCCTACTTTCGATTTTATTTCTCCAAAAGCGTATACATAGTACTACCGAGGAGAGCGACGCAGTCGTAGAGCTAGAAAATGAAAAACAAAAATGTTTTGCAAAGCTATGTATACGACGACTTGGTGGAATCAATGAAGCGTCGAGTAGGAACCCTGCCAAAGAGACGCTCGCACCATAAGCATAAGATCGCTGCAAGGATACGGCTCGGCTTGTCGACACCCTGTTTTTCATTCCGAACATCGTGCCTTTTCAATTCAAAGTTTCGAAACAGCTCCTGCTGCTTAATTTTTGCAGTAGGTGCCAGCACCAGCTCCAGAGGGAGGCCGACTCGCTGCTCGATTTTTATTATTACTCCAAGTCGTCCAAGTCTAAAGCAATAATTCGGACGAAGGAATGACCACGTCGGCGACCACCGGCTCTCTCAGGGATTGGTTGGCCAAGCAGGTGAAGAGGATAAGACGCGAGGACAGCGAGGTTGGCTGCCCCGATGTCTTTTTGAAGAGAGAAGGGTACGTGTCGCGCGCAAGATGGAACCTCTGGTTCGGCATGTCGTGCTTCCTCTACACCCTCTGCGGCTTCTACATGATTCTCACCCACGAAGTGCTGGACCGAAAATGTACTGACTTTAAAAATCCAATTACTTAGTTAAATACGTCTGGCTTGTTACAAAGACAAATGGATGTTTTCGTGTTGGTTTTAGTTTGTAGCGTTCAGCAACTGAACAGAATCTTCTTGCTCTTCATAGTATGGCTCGCTTCTGGTGCTGTCTGCAGCGACCGGAACTAAAAAATAAAAAGTAGAGGAACTTACTAATATGACGGCTTCGGCCGGCGCTCAAGCAACGTTAATTAAGCCCGGGCTTGGCTGCGGCAGTATTTAGCTCCTTAATTTAACGTGCGCGAGGTTCGAAGCCTCTGCAAATCCCCCCGACACAAAGTAGAGGAACTTACTAATCACGTAAATTAAAATTCCGGCCCCGACCACTACACCAACACCACCATGCTCGGCATTCTGATTTTCTTATTTTATTGCGAAGACCGAGACCCACGACTAGTCGGACTAGAGATAGAAATAGATTGATGAGAGAAGACGACCGGACGCGACCGCGAACGACGACTAGGAGTACGGGCATAAGAAAAAAATACAGAAACTCAAAATCCAAATTTCAACAGACCCATCGACAAGCGGCCTATGGTTTTGGGAGGGAATGTTCCTGGTTTTGCAGGGCCCGATCTCATACTGGAACGACGTGCACAATTTCGGATTGGACAGGCTTGCGTCGTCGGTAAGTAATAGTAGCCATTGTGTTTACCTTTACAGTTTACACCTTCGGAGTTCTTTCTTCGTTCTTTCGCACTACGAGGATGAGGATGAGTTCGAAGTCGCTATTCACAGGAAGAAAACCGTACGTCAGGTCGACCGCACTACCGCTGTGTGTTGCTTCGTGTTCCAAATTGTGAAGGCGCTTGCCCTACCCATGCCGTACCCTAAGAACTGGCTTTTCTTCGTCGTGCTCTGGGTTGCGGGCGCGGTCTTCCTCCGGGCGAGCACGCTTTTCGGTGACCTGCTCTCGGCCGCCGGCGGGGCCGACTTCAAGAGTCGAGATCAAGGGGGGGCCGGCGCGGGTGGGGAACGCGATGTGATGGCCACGGCCGGGACCACAGGAAAGGGAGACGGCGCGAAGGACGACCCCGGCTCCTCTGTGGTGTCGACGGCGCCCAGAAGGACGGGTGCTGCCACGACCAAAAAGAAAGGCGAGAACAGCCAGTCGCCAGCACGCGCAGATGGAGCAGCACCGTCGAGCCGCAGCAGCAGAAACAAGACGCCAACGCCGAAGCGGTCGCTGCAGGGCATGAGGAGGGCGCCGGCGCCCCCGCAGAGCTGCAGCAACAAGCAGTATCGGACGGTAAAGCTGCGAGACGAATTGAAGCAAGCTCATGCGGAGGTGGAGACCAAGTTCGCAGCGTACCTGTTGTGGCATTCGCTGTGGCACGTGGCGCTGCCGGTGCCAGCCATCCTGCTGATGGCCTCTGCGAGGTGGGAAGAGGACCTCGCCGTTCTCCCGGGAAGACTCGGGGAGCTCGATCTTCGGCAGCTCGTACACCCGGAAAACTACTACCTCTAAGGGCCCTGACTCTGTGTCTGTGGAGCGCCTGATATAACGCGTGCCTAGACCTATCTATACAACCCCGACGGACCCAGAAGTTCCAGGCGTCCTCTTCCTTGAGTTTGAGGACACGGATTCTACTGGCTTTCGTCTTTATCAGCAGTGATACCTAGTCGGAGGAAAAATGCCTGCCTACCTCTGAGTTTGGCACTGGATGAGATCAGACACCTGCATTCCGTAGCCGTCCTCCGCGTGGGTAGAGGTGGTGCGGCAGTAGAAGCCTTCGTGTCGCCCTCGCTGCGTTCGGGAGAAGCGAACTAAAAGCTTGCCGCACACCAGCTAGTGTACTGATTCAGTTTCTAGTATTTGTGGTTAGTGATAGTGTGGTCGTCGTGCAAATTAATCGTGTATCGATACGGATTGCACCAAACGAAGAACGCACAGGAAAACGCAAGCAAGCGATTTATTTTATTTCGGCTCTCCTATCGAAAGAGAAAACCCTGTGCAGAGTCACAATCGTAGGGTTCACTTCCGCTTGCTGCCCAAAATTTACCTGGGGCTCGTTCCAGCTTCATCTCCACCGCACGAAGCATACACTACGGCGCCGCCACCTCCTGTTTCTATTGGCCCCTCGCCGCGCAGCGAACTCCAAGGCGCCGCTGTAGATAATTCCCGCGTCATATATTAATTTATTCGCTAGCGCTACAGTGAACGTCGAGTACCAGCACCAACCAGTCAGTGTTAGATAGTGTATGAAGACGATTCGCGGCGACCCCGAAACCTCACGGCTTCTCCTTCCGGACACCAATCGTTGGTGGCATCAATCCTTCTGTGACCTACTGTTGGAACAAGTACTACAATACACTCATATCTCACAACGTACCAGCCTCAACATTGAGACGGCCCACGGTTTTCTCCCCACCTCGAGTCCAATACTCCCATTGGACGTATGTTTTAATACCCTTTACACCGCCTGTGTATTTAGAATATAGTGTATCCCGCCGACGACCCACTGCAAGCGCAACCCATGAATTGATCTTCCTCGTCTACACGCAAACGTGAAAGATTTTGCAGGTCAAGCATCCGTCTGTTATAGTTATTGATGTTTTTTCACTGCTGGCTGCTTGTGCCGCGCTTCCTTTGCCATCGGTTTTGTTCTGCGGCGGTTGGTGAGCGCTTCCCGTTCGGGGTTTTCGCGCGTCGTATCCTTGTTATGGCAGTGCATGGAGATGCGCATCTCGTTCTCGAACAGTCTCTGTTCATCAGATTCGGTGCTCTCACTGTCGTCCGCGTAGTTGATCTATACCAACCCTGGCCGACGGGAGGTTTTTCTGACAAGGAAGATATTTACACGTGCAAATAAATCGTCCTATCGCACTAGTTCTAGTCGGTCACCGCGGTATTTCATTTTCGTCTTGCCCGTATCAGAATCGGTGGCCTTCTTTGCGTTCTACCGTGGCAGTCTCGACGTCGGTTCGTTCGTTCGGTGGGCCGACGTACAACATCGGTTAGTACTCGGTAAATTACAGTAAGTCGACTCGTGGCGGACGCTCGCATATTTTTCTCGAGAGTTTATCCACTTACACCGCACAGGTATGCGTGCTGAGAGTCAGCCACAGCTTGCGCATTTGTGCCTCTTTTTCCCCGCCTGAAGTAAGGACACCAAAGTTTTTTTCTGAAAGCAAACCGTCCTAGACAGTAAGCGAGACGACTGATACGTGAATTTTGCATGACAATAAAATTGATTCACGTTCTATCTTTTATTCGGCTAGATGTAACAAGCTTGACGACAATCCAAGAAGCTGCGAGATTTACTGGTAGAAAAAGGAACGGGGCAAATCAAGAAAGGCACGTCGAGCCGAATGATCAAGGACAGCAGTTGTAGTTGCAGATCCACTTCTATCACTAGCGTGGCTGCATCGTCATCAATCTGTTTTTTCTGCCTTAATATCCTCTCACCCTCTGCCTCTCCTCGTTTCGAGTCGTTGCGTGGATAGACACTAGATTTACAAAAAAATCGAGTTTCGCTGTGGCACCGTGATTCTCAGGATGCGGCCTCTTCGTATTCTTCTGTGGTCGCTTGGCGCAGAGGATGCTCACGTTTATCTGCTGCGGGCCGCGCATTCGCTGCTGATCACGAGCCGGGACCGTAACGATATAATCAAAGACCGCCACGACCCCCACCGCAGCGGCAACAACACGAGCACGAGCAATTCTAACGAGCGCGCCGCCGATAAGTTTCTGGCTGCGTCTCTCATGCAGGTGACGCGGCTGCACTTAACGCAGAAGCCGCGGAGCCTTCTGGGCTCTCTGGGGAAATTTGTTTCCAGCATGAAGAACATGAGGAAGAACACGTTGAAGAAAAAGGCAGCGTTAATCCTTAGACGTATAGGCGCCAAGAAACTCGGGGAAAAAGCTTTGAATCTAGCGCTGGATGGTACGATTAAACTCATAAAGGACGTGCTCCCAGATTCGCCTCGTTGGCCGAAGATGCTGATGGGTTACATTGCGCTGGGGATTATTGAGTTGCTCGGGAAGTTGTTCGGGACAACCCGACGAGGCGGCGGCCCGACGAGCGAAGCTTCTGATGATGCGAGGGGACAACCCGACGAAGTTTTTCAAGATGCACATCTTCATGTAGGGCAACGAAATGCTGGTCTGCCGCCGGCGGCGCAGGTGGGCGCTCAACAAGGTACGACGCGCGCACAGCTGTCTGCGACTCAATCACAAGCTCGAGCTGCTGATAATCTAGTTCGCGCACTCGAAGACAGGATTGTAAGGTTGGTTCCAGAGATGAAAAAAGAAGTCAAACGCGAAGCGAAAGAACCCACACAACCCGAAGTGACGAGCGGGGTCCCAATCCCAAAGGTAATTATGGTCTTGGTTATAGTTTTCTGCTGCGCTGTCTACTAGCTCTCTAGCTGGTGCGAAGCTGTGCAGGTTTGTGGTGATGATTGAAGAAGTCGGTGCATCACGATCATGTTCGAGGTGCCCAGTCTTGGAATGTCCAGCATAACCCTCGAAAGGTCAAGGGCGTGGGGGACGTACCACGACGCACCACGAAGTTCTTCCGTTGACCACGGTGAGATTGATCAGCACGCCGCGTTTTCCACGTGCTGGCTCCACCAGAGCCATCATATGTTTTTCCCACTTCATCACTTCAGGCTTCGGCTCCGGTCGACTCACCAAAAGAAAGCGATGCCGAAGTGAAGGACTGGGTGGAAAAGCTCAAGCGCGGGCATTGGTTGGGTGGTCCCGAGCTGTACATGCAGTATCCGCTTGACCAATTACGGTCAGCTCCGTAGACGCTTCGCAATCTCGTCGATCTTCATCTTAGTGAGTCTTAAAAAGTAGTATGTTTATGCTTGTGCTATACGTAAAGTAGATACAACATGTTGCTGCTACTGCTGATTGCTTTCCTGTCTTCACATCATTTTTTTATGCTGAAGCCCCTTGCTGACCTTGTCTCATCGGTCTAGAATGGGGACGGATCTCAGTGTGCCACCAAAGCGGATCCCTCGGCTGTTCGTTATGACCTCACCCCGCACCTTCCCCCCGAGCACCCAGCTTCCCCCCTCTTCTACGCAGTCTCGGAGAAGCTCCACCACCTCCTCTGCCGTCGCGTCCGGGTCTAGCACCCCTCATTTTCCCGCCAGTGGAGGGGCCGTGACTGGCCAGCCCGACACTAGAAGATGCTCCGTCGAAGCTGCCGACGCCCCGCAGAAACCGCAGGGGAGGCCTGGCGTGCCTGCCATCCGGGGCGGCAGCAAGGATTCCAAGGCGGAACGCGTAGGACAGATTCTCTTCCTGCCTCGTGTGCGACACCCTTGCGAGCAGGTCGCGCCCGATCCCCCCCGGCGGGCAGGTCGCCGTCGGTCCACATGGATATACTTTGTGCTCGGTTATGGGTAAGATTGAAGTAGCATCAATTCAGTCTGCTCGTACTCAGTCACGGCCCGCGCATTCACTCTCAGAGTCTCAGAAGTCATGTGACAGAGCGCGTTGGGGGCCGGCGTCTACCCTGCCGTCTTTCTCTCGCTGAGAGTGGGGCATATCGCCCGCGATAGAATCAATTGCCTAGCGTCCGAGTATTTCAATTGCGGCGCTGACCCGCCATAGCCAGTCGGTTCATCAAGGCTCCAGGAGGACTCCCGCTTTCAAGTCCGCCCTATAGCTATGTATTGTAAGAAAGTGAGCTGGCTAGGAGATGGTTTCTTTCACGATCATTTAGACCTTGCGTCACACAGGCACACCCCGATGCGGCACGTAGACTCTTGAGCGTCCGCGTTACCGCAGATCGCGATCATCCGCCCTTCACGTAGATAATTGAATGTCTGAGCTGTATTGGATTGGATTTTAGATTTAGTATTGAAAAGTTTATAGTTACTTATAGTTGTGCTTGCACAATGACAATGTGCATGTGCATGTCATGTGCTGCGCCTGCGTTTTTTATTTATTCCGGGGAAGGTGGGGTGTATTAATAAATTAGGATAAATTAATATCATAAGCCTACCAGGAACAGGGTGAAGCCGTACGATACAGAATGCGAAGCGGAGGCATCCTTGACAAAAGCCCAACAAAGATAAATTCCTGTGGGTGCGGCGTGCGCGACGAGACCACCGGGCCCGTGTATAATGAACATGTTTATTCTTGATTCTTCTAAATGTGATCTATCTTAATCTCTGCTTCTCTTGGAAGATGGTAGTTGGTTGGTTTTCAGAGTGCAGTTTTCAGGTGGACTGAAGCTCTCCTCTGCCCACCTCCTCCGCCGTCCCTACCTCGCTTGCATCACCCATATGCACTCTGCAAGGACTTGCAGATCGCCGTGGAGCCTTGGCTACTCAACGGGCACCCGCTGTCCTTCTCTTGAGACCCCGCGCAATCCGTCGCTCCAGGTCCAGTCAGCATCTAGCTCGACTTTCGAGTACAAGCCATTGGACTTCGCAAAGTCTGATCTTTCTTGTTTTTCTTCCCATTAAACTTGAGTCTCAATCTGATACAAATTTTATGTGAGCGACAGTGACCGCGGCCGAACTGCCTACGAGCCTTGATTTCGTGCCCGAGAGAAAAAGTCTCCACCTTACTCAGGTTGATTACGACGTGCACCTGCACATGATGGATCCGGACAACGGTGTTCGTCGATGTGCAGGGCTGCAAGCGGCGGTCAATAAGGGACGCGGAGGCCTATTTCTGAAGCTCACAATGAGAGATGAGAATCCATCTGACGATTATGGGAACTTCGCAGACGAGCAGATCGTCGAGAACGCGGCAGGAAACGCCCTCGCGTTGCAAACAGGAGCACCCGGCATGTTGGGTACATCAATCAATCAGCGCGCTAGTTTTTATTCTCACACACCACGTGCTGCTTTTGGTCGCCTCCTTGTCTTTGCGCTTTCATATAGTTAGATAGATATGTGTACCTTGCGTCTTAGTTAGTTTTCGGTTTCCCCTTTGTAACTCCATCGTGCGCACCTTAACTGCATGTCAGGGGAGGGTTAGCACCCGACCACACAACCGTCAATATACATGTACCTTTAAAAAAAATGCAATTGCAAACAAGGAGTTTAGGGGTAGAAGTAGCCCCTGCGCGCGGCACCACACTCGTCAACCGCACTGTGGTCTTCACACTGCCGGTGGTGCGACAATTTGCCTTTATGTTTCTCGACACTGGAGGTGGAGGTGGTCACGGTTAGCTCAGCCTCAGCCTGAGATGTTTTTTTTTTCTAGGCTTCGATCGCCTTTTCCTTTACCAGCTCTGTGACTGTGACTGTGTGCGGTTGGCCATGAATACAAATGAATCGAAACCAGATCCGAGGAGCCCAGCATACGGAGAATATGCCTATCCCGAGTCAAAGGTTTGGCGCCGGGCGGGGAAACCCATGTACGACAAGCAAGGAGAGGCCGGGGATTTCGTATGGGAAAAAACTTTTGCACGAGGAGAGAAGATGTATCGGTTTGGTGAGACGCTGGCACCCATGCTCAAGAATGAAGAGGATGCAGAAAAGCTCAACATTTGCAACAAATACGGCGAACCGAGAAGGTCCCTGCGTTCTTTTTTGTTCTCCTATGCAGTACGATGGGACAAATGGGAGGAAAGGAAGAACACCCATGCGAAAAAGCATGAGGAGGATCGAACAGCGGGCCGCTCGACAGACAGTTGGTTCAAAAACATTGGATGGGCGCTTTTGGATGCGGCAGCTGGGAAACAGCCGCCTGATCCGATCGGTGACTTATACGGTCGGCGTTTCTATGGCTCCCTTGGTATCGTATTGTCTGGCCGCGTCCGCGCGCGGGAGCTGGAAGTAAATCTAAACTTTGGGCCCAGTGGTGCGGTACTTCATCGAAAAAGGAGTTGAAGTTTCCCCTACCTCACGCCCTCAGAATCAAAAAAGTGTAGAATTTGTAGACGTAGGAATTGAACGTGATTGCGATTTTTTGTATTCTCTCTAGGACGCGTGGGAGTCCCACTTGCTGTTGCTTCCCCTTTAGTTATGAGATACCAGCCCATTTGCCCTTGTACAAAATGCACGGGACCGCGACCGGCAGGGCGCCGACCACGGGTGCTCAACCCTCATCACCACAAAAGAAATTACTGGAGAGAGTCCCGTATTGTATTAGCGAGAAAGGACGGCCCATACGATCTAGCTTCCACCGCGGTTGTAGCTAGATCGTGTCGACGGTCTCCGATGTCCGAGCGTTGCGCTATTTCAAACTTTATAAATGCGTTTCTTTCGCACGCGCACGCCCAGCGCGTGCCAGAGAGACGACAGATCTCAAGGGGGCTTGGGCGCCGACCTCAACAATGCCCTGATCCGGGAGCCCGAGGAGAAAGACAAAGCGAAAGGGTTGCTGGCACCGGTAAAGGACGGCGCAGAGTTTGTCGCGTTTCGGCTCCGCGGAGATGCGGAAAAATCGGCACAATCGGTAGAAATCCACACAAATTTTAATTTATCTATTCACTTTGAACTTACCTAAATATGAAGAAGAAAAACGCTCAT
>RXOD01005481.1:0-13859 GCA_005223375.1 Amoebophrya sp. AT5.2 | reverse complement strand
GGGACTACGAACCCGCTGCCGGAGCGCGATCGCTAGCCCAACAGACGCCGATATAATAATGTAAAGGGGGATGCGGATGTGTAGTAAAACTGGGGGCAGTGAAAAATGTGGGCTGGGGGATAATAGTGCACTGGGGGATAATAGTGTACTGGGGAATAATAATGTACGACTACTTTGTTCTTAATACGATACTTCTTTTCTTCTTTTTTTAGTCTGATTGAGGAGCCTACCTCCTTATAACCTGGCTCAATAGTATTTTATTACCTGCGACGCAACTCGCCTCTTGCCACTTGTGGCAGTGGTGAGAGGAGGGAATTCCGTCGTACTATGTATAGGTCCCCTAGGCTTAGCAAATTGATTGATTGATTGATGTGCCCAGCTGGGGGTAAAAACGTCCGAAGCACTACGAGCAAAGCCCGATCTTCGTGCAGTTGTTCTCCACACCTTCGGAGAAATGCGTCAATCGAGCATGGTGACGCGCCAAAGTTTCTTCGTCCAGCGATCGGATCGCTGCCGTTGGCGTGCAGACTCCGCATGACTCCAACGTCTCTCCATTCTGTAGTGGCGCCCCTGCTTTTCCATTCTTGAAGGAGGCTCCGGCTCCGCTAACTGTACTCTTGACGGCGCCGACGCTGAAGGATCCCTTCTCTTTGGCTTTGGTCAGGACGAACAAGCAGGGTGACACTACTATATCGTAATCGAGCTTCGGGTTGGCGGCTTTGAATTCGTTGTCGATGTGTGTCGCCGTGTCCTTCGCCGCCTGCTCGAGGGTCGTCGCTTCCCCGGTGTCTGCCTGCAGCTTATCGCCTTTTGCCGTCGTTTTCGGGGAGGGCCCGGCGAAGTGCTCCAGAGCCGCCCGGTAGAGTGTGACGCGTATGCTCGTGATGCGTTCGTCTGTTATCTCCTGCTTGAGTTGGGGAAACTCTTTGCGAAAAAAGGTCTTTGCTGCGAGGAATTCGTTGTACTTTTTCTTGCCTAACTCTTTCAACTTGCCCGTGTGGAAGTCCCGCGGCAAGCTGATGACGAGGTGGAGATCCAGACGTGAAATGGGCAAAACGCTCGACACGTACGTCGTCGACAGAGCGTTCCAGGTTGGGATAAACACGAGGCCCCACTCACTGTCCTTATAGCTTGCCAGTGCGCTCTTTCTGGATGGTCCTCGCGCTTTCTGTAGCTGTTGTACTATTCTATCTGCTCCGGCGGCGGTGTTGTTCACCTGGCTCAGCGGGCCGACCGCGCCACCTTCGCGCTGTGCCGTAAAAGCCATCATCTTCGTCATCGCCTGCGCTGGCGGGGTGCTCTCCAGGGTCCGAAGAACCGGATAAGATTTTGGCAAATTTTTTGCACCGGGGGGGGGGGAAGCAGCGCCGCGCGGCTAGAGATCCCCCTATTTGCCCACCCGCCCAAAGCGTGATCCGCCCGGCGACACTTTGCTGAACTACCAAGTTCTTTTCGGCCCACTTTTTCATGACCGCGGCGAGCCCTCCGAGGACGCTTGGATCCAAATCCACGTATGCATTCGTTTCCCGCGCGCGGGCGTTCTGCGTTGCCAAATTGTCGGTGTTCCTTGCCCAGGCCGGGAGAAATGTGCCCAACTGCTGTTGGAGCGGCGGAGGAAGCTGCCCTTTCGCCCAGGCAACTGCTGCGTTGTAAAACTGCACCCTGCCCGAGTCACGACGCGAGAGAGAGGACCGCTCGACGAAGGTGCTTGCGTCTACTAAGGACCCGGAGGCACCGTAGTTCCACACTGCGTCGCCGTTGCCCGTGGCGGAGTGCACGTGGTCGCGCGAGCTCTCGTCCTCTCTGATGTCGTGCGTGGACGTTTGTGAACTACTGATCGTAGCGAGGGAGGGCGCCACTGCCGCGCCAGGATGGCCGCCGCGGCTACGCTCTTCATTGCGGCCACGACCACGCACTCCTGCCGAGAAAGTGGAACTTGCCTCGTCAACCCCAACCTCACGAGCCAGAGGTTCCTGGTGCTCCACTGTTTGCCGCAGCTTTGTCTTCCGCAAGGACAAGTCAGCCGCTGCGACCGTACAAATGCCCGAGGACAGCAAGTTTCCCCCGAGACCAAATCTCATTTTTCACCAATCACGCGCCGATGTTCTTGTCGGTGGGTGATCCGGGATGCCCTGATAGGAGTCAGCTTTTCAGCGGAGAACAAGATGTCGTTCGATGTAGTCGTGTTGCGGTACGTATTACAAAAAAGAAAGCAGGTGTTGGGACTGCTACGAGGATGTCTCGTGGGTTGTTAGTTTCTGTTCGAAATATAGGGCGGAGGTGGGCGTGGGGATAAGCATAAACATAAGAACGACGGGAACCCGGTCATTCACCGCGCTCAAGAATGCCCTTGTCTGTCTACGTCCGGAAGTTCGATGAAGCACGGAAGGGAAGTTCGTTGAAGCGCGGAAGTTCGTACGTTGGGTACTAGAAAGCACGAGAAATTGACGAAAAGCTCGAGAAAACAGCCGCAGGCACAGAAGACGCGGAGACCACAGAGCAGCTGCAAATTCAGATGTAGGGACGCCCCGTAAGGAAGGGTGAGGCCTGCGTGTTTCTTGGCTCTGAAGGGGTACTTCAGCTTCCGATGTTCGGATCGCTCTGAAAGAATGTTTTTCAGGCCTTTAACTGATACCTCCACGAAGAAAGAAGGATACTGTATCTGTAGAAAGACGAGTTAGTACGACCTTATGAGAATCTGTTGAAGCTGTTGAAGTATATGCGATAGGATTTCCGGAACGCGTCCTAGATGGTGTAAACAAGGGTAGAAGAACTGAGAACCAGTACCGGTAGCACCTCCACCTCCAGCTCCAGTGATACTCTACTATTGTTTGAGTGGTCACCCTCACCTATGATTAAAAAAATAACGATGTACCTATGGCATAGCTCTAGGAGGACAGTTCGTAGCCGTAGCCGTACACGTAGGTAGTAAAATGGAGTGCGGGGGTAGGCGTAAAAAGTCTGCGCTTTAACGCTTTTTTCCTCTACTGTGTCTCGGTTGGCGTCGTGTTACCATGGGGGATAGCACAATGGATGAAACAACTTCGCAGCGACCCGTTGGAAAAAGATCTTCGTAGGGTAGTAAAATTGAATGGGGATAGCTCGAGCAAGGGTAGTAAAATGTAGTGTACTATGGTATGCATTTGTGGGATTTGGACTTGAAGTGACCGAAACCGCGCACGCACGGAGAAGGAGCACCCCTCACTACCTCCAGACGCTTTCGCTTCCACTTGGCCCCCTACTTTTTTGGAATGGAAGGAGTAGTGGGAGTGACTCTAACTGCGATTGGTATTGGAGGGCTCTCAACGAACGGGAGGACATAGAAAAAACGAGAAGGCGGAGTGCTTTGGTATTATCGTAGGGGTAGCGCTCTGACTTTGACGTAGCTACTAGTGCGAGTGCCCGATCTTCATAGCAAAGGGGTAGCCTCTCACGGTCGGTCTGGACCCCCCCACCCCCTATTCTCTGCCCAGAGAATTCAAAGCATTTCGGCACAGCCTCTAGTTTTTTGCGACGGACAAGCTGATACCGCGCAGAGGTGTTCGCGCAACTCTGGAGACGGTACTCCGTGCGAGCTGGTAAAGGCCGAGCGCCAAAGAGTGAGAGTGCGGCGGGCTGGGCCGGAGTGCATATCCCGCTCAGAGATCCACACCACCTACTTGCTAGCAGCAGCTGGCCAGCAATTCCTGCGGCTCCACTCCTGCGCTGCGAGCATCTCGGCCGAGGCGCAGCAGGGGGCGCCGCCCCGCTGGCTTCTCGTCAAATCTTATTTCTTCACTTGCCCACTGAACCAGTTCATAAATGATGTCCAGGAAGTAATTCCGCGTCTGCTTCGTCAGGCTCCCCCCAAAGCCGCCCAACGGCAGGTAGACGAGGGCGGTTTTACGGCTCTTCTGTAGGGACTTGTAGTACAGATAGTTCGCTATCCACGTGTCGTTTGCCAGGGTCGACACGTCTACAGCATACACACGCTCGTCTGTCCCCCTCTCGCTCAGACCCATTTTCACAGTGGTGAAATCGAAGGCCGACGGCAGGAGATAACTGTCGCTCTTGTTCGCATCGATCAGCGAGTAGTCGAACCAGTTGTTCTTCGCCTTGTCGCCCCAGTTGGAGAACCGGTTCTGCGCTCTCTCGACGAATGTGACCGTGTAATCATTGAGGCGAGGGACCGCTTCATCAAACAACCGGTCATGGCGACCTTTCATCGCACCGAAATGGATTGCCAGAGGCACCGCCTCTGTCGGCAGCGCGGAGCGACTGTAGTCGAATTCGATGCCCGTGAGCGGATCCGTGTCGCTTTTGGGCCGCGACCGGCTGATATGTCTCCGCAGCAACGCTGGGTCAGATGGCTCCCCCGCCACACGCGACACCGCGGCCACAAGGCCATCCACGGCCGAACGAGCCAGCTCCACCGATGAAGTCTCGTTGCCAGGCACCGGGAGCACGAGATCGTACGGTTCCACGTGGTCCAGAAACCACTGCAGCCTCGTTTCATCGTACTGCTCCGGCGCGTCCTGATCCCTCCCCCACTCAGGTCGGCCCAAACGCGCCCAGTCCCGCGCTCGCATCAGGTCTCTCAGCAACGTCCGGGTTGGGTTACTTACACTCTCGCCATTATGCATATACGGGCCAAAACCGGTCAACAGCACCCTGTGTTTTTTGTTCGGCTCCACGATTTTCTTGTGATGGGAAGTAAGAGTTCTCGCGAGCAGTTCGCGTCCCTCCTGTGCCTCCCGGGAAAGGTGCAGCAGCCGCGCGACCACGGCAGTGCCTGTCCAATTCCCCGTCAACCCCTGCAACATGTCGTGGAATTCCGTTAGAAAGAACGCTCTTCTCGCGATCGAGCGCAACATCTTCAAATGCGCGGTAAGGTCGGACCGCTTTGCTTTTCTTGGTGTTGCTGTTGCGTTTCCTTTCTAGAGGATCAAGTGTAGTGAATGTGAAAGGGGATGAAAATAAACAAGCCTACGAGTCACCGCATGACTAAAAAGACGTGGGGGAAATCGGTAAATCGGGGGCAATTGGTACAGCTTCAAGCTCCTGCTTCTAGATCGGGTGGGAATGATTTTTTCTGATTCGTGGCCATCGCCGAATATCGGCCACTGCGGTCTTTCTCTAAGTATGTTGTTCTGTTGTTGTCGACGCCTGTGCTTGATGCCCTGCTCATCTTCGAGTCAAAAACCAACGGGTGCTGATTGTGGTCGGGTCGACGGAGGACGCAGTTGCACGGACGCTGCATATTGCTCGCGAAGGAGCACGACCACGATCTGCCAGACTGTCTGAAAGACGGAACGGCACCACTGTACGTTCACAAAACTCACGCATGGAAAAACTGCACGAAAACGTGAGAACTACCACCACGTCGAACGAAGAACAAATTTGCGTTCACAATAGTCGCTGCATCTGCATCCGCAACGAAGCAATGCAGCATGCCTCCAGGACTACTAGCTCCTTGAATTTTTTTTGCTATCATAAAATTCTTCAGTTGTGTGTACAATGATCTGAGATTATCGTATGGACCATCCGGTGCAGTGCACGAAGGAATGTAGGTACATTTTAGTGTAGCTGTGGACAAGCGCACTGCAGTGCATTTGGTGAACGTGAATCACGATTGTCTTCCGCTGTGCTGACGCGGAGCGAGGAGCCCTGTACCTCCTACGCAAGGTGCAGCTTTGTGGCCCCGCTCGCGACGCGCGGCGCGATTTGCCGTAACCGTTACGTAAGACTGAAGCTTGAAGTTCTTGTGCAAGACTTGTGATAGCTTGAAGCTGAAATTCATCCTGAGCAAGCGCTCTGGTGCTCTGATGCTGTTTCTCGGATAATCGAACAATTGAGTCCTTCGCAATTCCAATGCTTGCGACGAGTAGCTTTTTGGCAAATTACAGCTCCGATCTAGACGATTAGCATGGATAGATTAGGTAAACTGTAGACGCGCCGACTGCAAGTGGCACGACGGACCTAGTACTGGTCTTGGGTAGAGGACGGTCAGGGTAACAAAGACAGCTCAGATTCTCCGACGAGGAGGTGTAGAGTTGTATCAAACAAGAAGTATTCATACGGTGCCCCGCTTCGCAAGGCTCAGCGGAGCGGCAGCAACGGACCGAAAGAGCCTTCGCCTCCCACCGCCACGCCCCTTCTGCAGGAACGGCGACTCTAGATTGGCGAAAGCCTGCTTTCTTGCCCGCAATGCTTTTGTCGGCACCGCCGCCACAACCTTTGCACAAAGAACAATACAATTCGTCTCCGATGATCGGTCGGTCGCGGTTCCTCCCACTCGGTCGAATCGGCTACGCCGCCATACTTCCCAGCCCGAGCAGTCCTCCGAACGCTCCCAGTGCCCCCAAATACTGCCAGGCTCCCCCGTAAACAATCCCCATAAAGAACACGGCCGCGGCGATCGAAGAGTCGAATATTTTTGGCACTGCGTACCGCGCTGTGGCGCTGCTGGCCCGCGGCGCACTCATGGAGACCTCGCCCTCACGGAAGCCGCCGATCGGGAACGTCATCGGGATCACCACCGAAGTGTCCTCCAGCATGTTGCCGCAGTTCTTGTCTCCGCACAGGGAGAAGTACCAGATGTTTTCGGGCGGCACTTGCGCCGGGAACAGGATCGGGAACTCGAACTCGTAGGTGCCGGCGGGAATAGGGGCGACCACGTTCCCGGACTGGTCCACCAGGATCCGGAGGATCACGTCGGAACCGATGTCCACCCAAGAGGTGGCAGGAGCGACGGGAAAACCTTCGGGTTTGGTGATTGTTTGCCTTCGATTGGGGGCGACTTTATTTTCCGAGCATTTGTAATATTTGAGCAGCGAAATTTGCCGCCAAGAATATCAGAACGCTGCATCCACCCTGGGCATCGATCGAGTTTCCTCAGACGACAGAAGGAGGTGGTAGTGTCTCTTGTCCAGTAGCGCATCCACATACTTTCTTCGTAGGTAGGTTCCAATGAGCTGCCGAATAAAAACAAGTACGTTTGTTCAGGTTTTTCACGTCGGTGCTGGTTTGGATGTCGTGGCGGAGCCCCGGCGGAAAGGTGATGAGGAAACCCTCGATATTCCGGGCGGTCTGGTCGAACGTGATCCCTATGTTCACTACTGTCGTTCGCAACCGCGCGGGCGCTCCCATCCAGGAGAGGTGGGCGCGCACCGCCGGAATCTCCTGCAGGGGATTCACGGCGGGAATGTCATACGCGGCGTCCAAAACATTCCCGATGTTATCCTTGATCACCAGCGAAAAGTACTGCGTCTGCCCGGCGGGAGGAGCCTGTTCGATGAAGCCAAAGAATCGGATTGATGAAGTAAGCAGCAAGGGCACACACTGACGCCACGACAAAAGCAAAACGAAGAAGATGAATTTGATATTAGTACCTGTGCCGGCACGTCTCCGCCGATGATAAAGGAGTAGGTCCCTGCGTACAGCGGGCTCGCGAGGAGCAGCGTGAGCGGGCTATCGATGCACGTCGGTGCGTCGCCCGGCAGCGAGATTGGTAGTAGAGCTTTCTCGCCTGACTGCGGCATCGTGCTGCAGTACAGCTCGTACAGAATCGGAGGATTCACCTGCGAAGATTTTCGATTGTATCACTCCATCGATACGCGTATGTCTCGGACGAGGTAGCGCAAGCGCCCGCCAATGCAGTAAGTCTTACCCCAGCACAAACATGTTTGTACAAACATAGGTACATACAGGTACTTACCTCTATCCGCTGTCCGTTGTCCACTCCGAGGGTGAAGGTGAACGCGAAGTGCGTGCCCACGAGGGCTCTCCTGCCGGGGTACCACAGCTTGGTGTTCTCCATCTGGTTGATCTCGAAACCGACGGTTTTGGCCCACCCGGTGATCTGCATGCCGCCGGCGATCGCGCTCCCGCTCCTCGTCTGGATGAACCAGGTCCGCTGCCCGGGGGTCAGACTGGGCGTGATCGTGCGGATCACGATGTTCTCCAAATCATTCGGGAGCAGCGGAATACCCTGCGGGGACTCCAGCTTCACAGACCGCCGGTTCTCGACGCCAACGTTGTTGTACTTGGTGCACATAGCGCCGCACTGCGTCGGGAAGTCGAAACCCTCAGGACCGATCACGATCACCTGCGGTTATTTGTTGTATTTTTACGTGTCGAGCGCTGATTTTGGAATCAAATCAATGGGTACAAGCGTGTGTTGATGTGGCAGTTCCTCGAATCGATACAAGGCGCCACCTGGTAAAGACCGGACAAAGAGGACAAAGAAATCGGTCCCAGTCAGTCTTCATCGGCCACTCTACGCTGTCTCCACTAAAAAACTATAGTACCTGCTTCACGGCTGCGCCGTTCCCCTGTATTTTGAGCGCGATTTCGATTTCCGCCTGCGGCGGCGACCTGTTGTTGAGCACGTTGATCTCAAATCCGAGCCGGTACACTGGCGCGAACGGCGGCGTCGTTCCGTCGTTCGTGTTTGTGGGCAGTTCCCCTGCTTGGAATGCCGCGCGGCTCGTGTACGTGACCACCCGCCAGTTGCTCTGCCCGATTTTCGGGGTCGTGCGGAACCGCATCGTGTACTGCTGTCCGGGGACCAGCACCGAGACCGTGTTCGCGCCCTCCGGCTTCAGCTGCACCTCCAGGCTCCCGGTCACCGCGTTCAGCACCGTGTCGATATCTATCGACCCTGTTCCGGTCAAAGAGAACCCGTTCGCCTCCAGCACGTAGCGGTCCTGGCCCTCGCAGGTGACCAGCATCAGCGACTTCGCGAACACGGTCTGCGTGACGCGAAACACCAAAATCGCGGTGTTCAGCTCCTGCTCGCGGGCGGGGAACATCGCCTCCACCGGGTACACAGACGGGTTCTGCGCGAAGTCGGACTCCAGCCGCTGCGAGCCAGGAACCACGGAAAGCAAACCAGGCATGCGGAAACCAAGCGCAGAAAGCTTCTCGTCCTGCAAATCCGAGGGATCCTGCATCTCGCCGCCTGTGCGATTAAACACAAAAGTTTTTCTTTTTACCGAAGGATTTACTATATGCACTCCCGCAATTGTTCTGGCAACACTGTCGACAAAAATACGTTTCTTCGCAGTTGTTCCGCACTCGAATCAGACTCAATCGGTCCACGAATCAGATTCAAATCAGTGTGTGGAACATGTAGCGTAGTGCTAAAAAATTTAAAGGTACCCAGCAGCACTCGGTCGTAGGTCCTGAGGTTGAAGACTGTTGGTCCTCCTTGCACGCCTAGTTTCACGTTTTTCACCAGAATAAGTTTTACGCTCCCTGCGTTTATGTCCGCGTTGTTCACCACCAGCACGTTGTTCCCCGTCGCGCCGTCGATCTGGAAGCCTTCCACGACCGCGGCGTCGAACTTAAAGTCTGCGGGTTGCATCGCCTCGATCTTGAGTGTAGCCGCGTTGTTCACCGCCAAAAAGCCAAACATCAGATCCGTGTAGGCTTCCGCCGCCATGCGGGCCGTGTTGTGGATGGTGATCGCCACGTTCTGCAGCTGCGGCTTCACCACCCAACTCCGGAACGCCTGCTCGGACTTGACCTCGTACTGGACCTGCGCGACCCCGTTCACGAAAATGCTGCCCGTGTTCTTCATGTGCTGGCACTTCCAGTAGTTGCCGATCTCCGAAACCACCTTCGACGGATTCTCCGTGTCCACGCGGAACTTCAGCGCGTTCTGCTGCGTGGCCACCGTGCCCTGCCCGAGCCCGTTCATGACGAGGGTCAAACCGCAGCGCTGCACCCCGTTCACGCTCCACGCGCTGTTGCAGTCGCACAAAGGCGAGACGGAGGTGGGGAAGGGGTTGTACCCGCCCTCCCACCGGAAGTTGTTGCACGCGCCGGTGGTGCCCACGGACAGAACGAAGCCCTGCGGCGCGAGGATCCAAATCTCGTCCAGCTCGTACAAGGCGTCGGGCATGCGGAGCGAAAACAAAACGTCCCGGACCGGCTCCGTCCCCATGAACTGGTTGTCCGGATTGATCACCGACCACTCGTACATGAGCGGAACTGTGAGGAATCCTTGCACCTGCGTCAGATCCAACCGCGCCGACTCCAGACCGTTCTTGGCGTCCGCAGTGTCCTTGAAGGTCTCGATGCTAAAAACACCGCCGGCGTCCTGATCGATTTCGAGGGGGTGATAGAAATAGATGGGGTGAGATCAGGATCACAATCATTAACGCTAGACCACTGACACTCACATTTTATCAACAAAAACCGACGACTTAAACAGGCAAATGTAAGTACGTCGATTTGTTGTCCGATGGAGGCCCTGTTGTAGACGTACACGGTCATTTTGTAGGGGGTTCCGGCGATCACCGATTTCGTGGAGGACTTGATCTTCGCCCACAGGTACATGCCGGCGTTCAACGTACCCGACAGCTCGCAGATCACGTCCGTTCCGGACACGAACCGCGAGCTTCCGTCGGCCGTCCTGAGATCCACTTGGCACGTTGTTGAGAGGCGGCGTCTGTTCCTCAGCCTCTCCAGCTCCTCGGTCACACAGGCCGAGCCGTCCTCGGCGCTGTCGCACTTCTCCGCGAGGTGCGCCTCCTCGTCGAACTCCATGAGCGCGTCGTCGTCTCCGACCGCCCCGAGCTGCCGCCGCGAGTCCTCGGTGGCGAGCGGAACAAACTCGTACCCGGCCGGCGCGAGCACGCGCACGCATCCCCCGAACGCCTGGTTCTCGAGGCGGGCGGGGACGGTCTGGAAGGGCACGAGGGAGAACTCAAGCGGGTTCACGAACACGTTGTTGGGATCGGAGGAGCGGCGGGACTGGGACACCGGGGTCAAAGTCACGCCCGTGGCCGTCATCAGGGTGAAGCCCTCGAAGGGGAGCGACGACTCCCCGTTGTACTCCAGCGTCCAGTAGTTCGGGTTTGGCGTGGAAGACGGGTTGTTCGCGATCTCCAACCTTTCGATCGGCGATTGCGGGGGCGTTTCGATACTTCATTGTGATGATAGGTACAACGCCATAGATTCTCTCGATCGCTATGTATTTCTATTTGCCACCAGAACAATAAAGTACCTACGCCTACCCTCCAACCATAATATGAAAGCAAAAATAGGTGTACCTGAAGACGTAGGTGCTCCCCGCGTCCAGCCCCACCGGCACCGTGATGTTTGCTCTGTTTCCTTCCGCTTCGCACTTCGTCGGTTTGTACGCTTTCGCCCACTTTGTGAATTGCGGGTCCCATTGCGAGCCCGAGTTGGGGCCGAACACCTCGTTCTCGTCCGTGATCACCACGCTCGTGCAGTCGTCGGCGATTTCGAAGCCTGCCGGTCCCCGCAGAATGATTTTCGACTGCTCTTCCGGCCGGTTCTTCAGCGTGAACTGAAAAATCAGCTGATTTTTCTGCGGGTTGCCCCGATACCCCGGCCTGTCCACCCTTCCCGTTTGCTGATCGACCCTGTTCTGCGTCGCCTGGGAGCTGAACCGTACCAGCTTCGCGTCCGGCATCATATCTCTGGTGGGAAACCCCAGCGTGGACACCGGCTTGTCGATCTTGTTGTTCGGGTACCCGCCGTTATGGGACTGCGCGTACGTCCCGAAGGTCCACGTCCCCGGGCTGGGAATCGCCGACAACGGGTTGCCCACTTCCACCTGCCACTTGTAGTAGCCCGCGGGGAAGTCCGTGTCCTTCCGGTACAGCGTGTACCTTTGGTTCGCGAATTGGCACCCGTAGTTTCCTGGAAACCGTTCGTAGCCCGCGAACGGAAAGGTCTCGCTGTAGCACGTGAACGTGTACTGGCTGTTTCCGCCCTGGCCCTCGATCACGATGCCGTCGTCCAGTGTCGTGAGTGCCGTGATCAGACGCAGATCGATCGTCATCTTCTGCTGGTCCTGCGCCCGGTTGGAGGAGTAGTCGAGGAGCGTGTTGCGCACGGCCTTTACCATCGGGGCGTCGATGATCTTGGCGTCCAATCTGGTCGAGGTTCCCGACCCCGTGATGTCCGTGCCCTGGTACCCCATCTCGATGATGAAGATGTTGCCCGTGTCGGAAGGAGAAAAATTCGGGACCTGGACCTCAATGCTGAAACCATACATCACGTTGGCGGCGAACTGGCAATTCTGAAACCGTAGCTGGTTCTGGATGATGGTCTCGATCTTGGGAGGCGCGTCGCACTTCCAGAGGGCGCGGCCTGCACTTCCGTCGGGGAACCCGATGAAAGAATCGACCAGGCCAGATGGCTTGCCGTTGAACTTGAAACCAGCAGGAGCGACGATCCTGAGCGATTCGGTTGCGGGATGTTTTATTTGGCTCAAATTTCAGAACAAACGCGAGCGTCTGAAACGCTCGCAAAAACAAAAATAAGATGTCCGACTACGGCATGTTGGTCCAAGTAGAGGACTATTGACAAATCAACAAATGTAGCGCTGCATCAGAAGTAAGTGCCTCAACGTGGTCGCCACTGCTGTTGGCACAAGGATTCCGTCGAACGTCATCATCGTCCCGAAATTCCCCGCTTGGCTTGTTGGCGTCATCGAGTTCAGTTTTATCGACAGTGGCATCGTCCCAAAGTCCCCTTTGTACAGCCCAAACGCCTTGTCGGTTTGCGACGTCTCGCTCCCGTCCGCCAACGGATTTCGCAGAAAGTTTAATGTGTCCATCACGCCGTCCACCACGTAGTCGCGGCTGTCCGCCAAGAACAGCTTCCACCCATTCTGGGTCGCTTGCGAGTAGTCCGTCGCCAACGTCACGGTGATTTGGAAGCCGTACTTTCCGTTCGCGACGATGTTGTCGGCCACCATGATGCGGGCGCGGTTGAACTTCGTGGTGCTGGACCCGCAGAAGTCCACGATGTTCTTCCCCGTGCAGGATTCTATCCGCGTAAAATTCCGCGTGGGCGCGACCGAGATGTCGCTGAAGTCGTAGTAAAACGGCGGTAGCGAGCTGGCCTTGCACGCCGAGCCGAAGTCGTAGCCGCACGGCGCGTCCAGTTTCACGAAGCCCATTCTGCCGATGAAGCTCTGCACCTGGAAAAAAACGTACAGCTGCGTCTCCGTCGGCGCCGCGATCGAGCCCGCCTTGAGGGATAGCGGCTGCAGCACCGGCTGCTGCACCTCGTCCAGCACGCCAAGGTTCTTGTACCACAGCTTCGGCTGCCCCGCCTTGTTCACCGCGTTCTCGCTGTTCAGAAACGTGTAGCCGCCGGTGTTCGGCATGTCCACGGCCGCCTCCCCGCCCACGCCCTTCGACCGCAGCTTGATGCGCCACTCGTTCGAGGGGTCGTCCTTCGTCATTGCGTTGTCCGGGTTCGTGACCGTGAGCTCGATGTAGAAGACCTGCCCCGCGTGGATCGCCTGGTAGTGGCTGAGAAAGTAGTCGCAGTCCGGCCCGCTCTGCGCCGCCCAGTAGCCCTCGTCCGTGTAGGTCCCGAGCACGCCAAAGTTGGCGTCCAGGTACCCGTCCTGGTCGAAGTCGTAGAAGGGCGGCAGCGAGGTGGGCACGGCGCCCGCGCCCACCACCTGGCAGGTGTAGGTTTTCCCCGACGCCGCGGGCAGCTTCAGCGTGAACGTGCCCGCGTCCGGCTTCCCGTTGTTCCAGATGGTGGCGCCCAGCTGGATGCGCACGTACACCTTGTTCCCGATCTCCGTCTTGAACGGCTTCGGCCCGTACCCGGTCTGCCCGTTGATCACCACCCGCCCGCTGGTTTCCGCGCCCTCCGGCTCCTTCAGAAAGAAGCCGTCCGTCCACGACCAGCTCGGCGCGCTGTCGTCCGCCTTGGACAATTGGATGCCCCACCGCTTGTTGAAAAACCCGGACTTCGGCGTCTCGAGCGAGATGAACCGCAGCGAGTGCGTCTTCTGGTCCGTCACGGGGTCCTTCATGTCCGCGGGCATGGTGACCTTGATCGCGTTCCGCCGGCTGGCGTCCCACGGCGAGACCGCG
>RXOD01005480.1:0-13862 GCA_005223375.1 Amoebophrya sp. AT5.2 | reverse complement strand
TCATCATCTTCATGAGGGACCTCGCCCCTCGCCCCTCGATCCTCAAACTTCAAGACCTGAACTTCTTTGAGTGTGTTCATCATCTTCATGAGGGACCTCGCCCCTCGCCCCTCGATCCTCAAACTTTAAGACCTGGACTTCTTTGAGTGTGTTCATCATCTTCATGAGGGACCTCGCCCCTCGCCCCTCGATCCTCAAACTTTAAGGGCAGGACTTTTGTGGGTGTGTTGATCTTTCTCCGGGACTGACGTCTACAAGCAGGACGGCCGACGAGATCTACAGCCGGGCACACGTGCTGTCTCTCCCGGGCTTCTCGCCGGACATCACAACTCTCGCGGCGACCAGCATCGACGAAGAGGAATCCCCGCGCGAGGGCGGTCTGTCCCGGCGGCGAAAGCTCCTTCATGCGAAGCGGCTGCCCATTGCCTCCAAGAACAAAACCCGGGAAGCAATCATCAAAGTCGCGACGTCGAAGGACAAAGCGGGCGCGATCTCGCTGCGGAAGCGGGCCTCGGAGTGTGATCGCAGTGCAGCGCTTCGCTTTTTTTATGGTTTTGGCGAATGACTTTGCGGAGCGAATGGCTAAGCTTTCCCCGCGCAACTACTTTCGGGCGATCTCTCCCGTCGTACTTGACGACAGACGACACGTCGGAAATGAATGCGCAAAGGTACGCGCGCAACTTCTTCAGGACCCTGGTGAACAAGCTGAGCAAATTCAAGCTGCGCAAGCAGTGGAGACACATCGAGGCAACTGCTTGGCATTTCTATTCTTCGTCTGCCATGTTGTGTGAGCGAGTCTGGCTATGTATTTGCAATCGATCCCGTTTCCAAACTAATCTGCGGAAAGTGGGCAGCTTCCGGATCGATTGGGTGCGCAACTTCCTTGGAGGATGCGAAGAGGCAACTCCTGGACTCGCTTGCTGAACGGCTTTGCGTTCCGCCCACTCTCGAGAGACATTACCGCACTGAAAATCGTCACCAAGTGGGTCGGGTGTCGCTCTTTGTGGCGGAGTCGAAGCGCATCAATCTGCTGAAGCCGAACAATTACAATTACGGCGAAGCGAGGGAGGTAAAGCTCAAACGCGTATAGCTATTGCCACGATATGCAGACTGCGAGGCGGATGGCGTCGCTCTTCTTATCTTGTTTCTATCATTGGCGAGTCTGAGACCGTCGCCGTGCACTCACAGGGAATAAAATAAAGTTTGAAACTAGTCCACGCTTGCGCAGCTTTCGCGCGCCAATATCCTGCGACTCTGACCGAAGATAGCGCCATGAGTAATTGCCTGCGCCCACCACAAGTCCTTGCTGCCCTCGGGAAAGATTTCAAGGGGTGCAAAGGTGTCGCCGACGCGATGAAGTTCTTTGAGCACACTACCAGCTGCATGAATTGCGCCAGAAGTGGACCCAAGAAAAAACGAACCGACTTCCCGAAGGCGCTGGCGAAGAATGCGGAGAACATCACGCGAGCGGAGTCGAGTGGAAACCAGAACGAAGGCGCGGCTGGCTCGAGCGCGGTCTCGCTCGACAACCGCCTCGCTGATGATAGATGCTGTAACGTACGGCAGAGAGTCTCCGCGTCGGTCTCGAGCTGGAAAAAGCGAAGCCATGCCGCACTTCATCGAAAAGGCGCGGATTCTGGACTGCGTGACCAAGTGGGCGGAACAGCGGAAGAAGACGATGGAAACGATCGGCGGCGACCAGCAAGATGAAGTTGAAGACATGAGCCGGGATGTGCTGGGCGCGCTCGCCATGGACTTGGAGAAATTTCACGCGTGGGGGCTGCCCTGCATGGGTTTCATCACGATGCAGCGCAGTCTGACGAAAGTGATGACGAAACTAGGATCGGCCACGGGTTTGACGGGAAAACTATTGGAGAGCGCGCCAATTCAGTCGAGCGAGGTGGTGGGTTTGTCGGAGATGGTTACGGACGTCCGGACAGAAAGCCCGCTGGAGCAAATAAAGCACGGCCGATTTCCAGGCGTCGCTGGCGACTCCGCGCAAAGTAAGGACGACGCTTTAGCTTTTTACTTTCATTCTCGCCTTGGAAAAGCGTCACGCTCGTGCGACTTGCAACGTACAGCGGGCGCGTTTGATGTGCTTCCTGTCTATGGGAATGGCGACCAAACAATTACGCACAGATCGCGGAAACGCCAGCCGACCAGCGGGGAAGCCTCCGGCTCCCGGCGCTGGATTGGATAAAACTAACTCTGCGCGGCGTCTGAGCTCCAGGCTCAAGCGCGTCAATCATGGCGCCGGGTTAGTCTTGCACTGCTGCCGAATGGTGGGGCGCCGCAGCGCGTGCACAACACCGACCAAGGAAATCAAGCCGCGGCCTTGGGAAGCGAGCGCATTCCTCGATGCTGGTACTTCGTTACCTTTTGGAAATTTGTTGCGTCGGGCAGCAAATAGAAGAGGAGTCGAGTGGGTATGGACATAAGACGTTTTCAAAAACGCTTGAACGTAAGTAGCTGCGAGTACTCGCCGCGGCAGCAAATGACAACGCAAGGTGACGCGTAGCTAATTCGCAGGTTCCCAACCAGCCCGAAACCTCCAAAGTTTGAGGATCGAGGGGAGAGGGGCGAGGCACCCCCCCACTTCTCTCCACACTCATGGAAGTGGTTCCGTTGAGGGTCGAGGGGCGAGGGGCGAGGCACCCCCACCACATCTCTCCACATTGATGAAAATGGTTCACTTGTGTATGTGTTTTCTTGTACCTTTATCCTGAATAGCATGAAAAAGCATGCATTTTTTAAGCTAAACACGATTGTATTCCATTCGGGTCCACGATTCTCCTCGAGTACCGTGGTCGTGGTCGTCGTGGTGGTCGTAAACCAGCGGCACCGGTGGATGGACTCGTCGTAGCGGTCCACGATGTCCCACGACTCCCAGTCGCTGCAGTATCCGGTCGCCGACTTGTCTCGCCGGTTCTGGTCGGTCTCGCTGTTGTCGTCCTTCAGGAAGTAGTTGTGCTGCACGGACCGGATGCAGGTCTTGTTGCTGTAGTTCGGGCCAGCGTTGAGGGTGGGCGAGGGGACGATCTCGAAGCGTTCCCAGTCGAACCAGTTGGAGATGGTCGTCCTCTCCGAGCGCCGGATGGGGTCGTCCGGTTGGTCGGAGGCCATGAGGTAGGCCTTGTGCGGGACGGAGCGGAAGCATACTTTGCCGTGCGCGCAGTTGGTAATGTAGAAGACGTGGGAATCGTCTCCGGTCGGGGAGTCGGGCAGGTACATGCGCGGACTGTGGTCGGAGGAGGAGTAGGTCGGAGACATGTGTAGAAACCGGTTGTGGAAAGACTTGATGCGGACCTCCGTTCCGATCTCACACCACAACCCGGTGAAAACGCCCACGGACCGGGGGGGGCTCGTTACAGGCAGCGTGGCCGTGAATGTCGCGGATAAAAAATTTCTCCTCCTCGCCGTTCGAGCCGTATGTAAATTCCTGGTGTAGTTGTCACAGAAACATAAGTAGGAAAAAGAAAAACTACGTGAAAAGTAAAAAAGTAGTCTCTTACTTTTATAAATATATATATAAATCATACGGAACGTCGTGGTCACCGTGCCCCACGCCCGC
This sequence comes from Amoebophrya sp. AT5.2, assembly GCA_005223375.1. Taxonomy (NCBI): domain Eukaryota; class Dinophyceae; order Syndiniales; family Amoebophryaceae; genus Amoebophrya; species Amoebophrya sp. AT5.2. The sequence goes on along the minus strand of RXOD01005480.1, from coordinate 10,291 downwards.
CGAGGCTGAAACTTACTACCAGCTGCAGAACCAATAGCAATGCCAACGAGCAATTAATATTTATGTGCCGGTTTCTGTACTGAAGCAGCTTCGAACCCCGCCTCCTGCGTGGTTAAGCTAAGTATAGTAAGTATTAGTAAAGTGAGTCTGGCTCTGGCACTGGCGTCTGCCTCTGCCAAATGGACATAGACCAATTAAAAATTATGCTGATAGATGAACATGAAGGGAGTAACGAATTAAATTGACAGTATCGATAGGAAACGCAAGGCTGTACCCCATCCCCATTTCCCTTGTGGCGCAGTTGGTCCATCGGGTGCGCTGCGTCGTTCTCTTTGGCAGCTATTATTATCCTTTTGAGGAAGCTCGGCGCTGCTTCTCTGTGGATGCGCCACTGTTCCCCCCCCTCTCCATGGGGTTGGCTCCCCACGCTACCGTCTTTCGTGCCCCACAGATACCGACTGTGCGCCGGGTTGAAAAGGAAGAACTTGTCGTTCCCATTAGCGTCGCAACAACCGTTCGAGGACTGCTGCCGGAAATAGAAACATTCCCAGAGCTCCGGTTCGTTAACCTCCTGGGCCTGCGACGTTGGGCCGACGCTGCCGTCGTCACGGATCTGCAGCCACCGACCGAACACGCTCCGGATAAACAGGCACTTGTTGATCGGACAGACGGTTTGCGTGTTGGTGGTGGGGTCCCGGTAGTCGGCGTGCGTGGCGCCGCCGAAGTAATTCACCTGTGCGAGGGAAGCGAAAGCCACCGGGGTAAGCGCGCGCACTTCTGACCGAGATGTCCCGGCGGAGGGAGGAAGAGCAGCGTCGTCGTCGTCCGCTGGCGAAGTAAACGAGATCGCTGGAACCGCTACGCCGTCATGCGCAGCCACATCCGAGCGACACGGCGGACTCCCAGCGCCATCTGGACAGCTGATGTCTGCGCCGTTTATTTCCTTTTCTGCTCCTCGTCGTCCAGCACCATGACCTTGCGAGACCTCTTTCTGATTCTTCAACACCACTAGCCCAGGCATTGCAGCTGCAGGCGCCGGCGCTGCGGACGACGATATCTGCCTCATATCACCACCGGACGAACTTGCTGGCAGCGCGGCCGCGAGTTCCCGTCTGTAGAACGCCGCGCCGACGTCGTGGAGCTGCGCGTCGAGACAGAGCAGAGACATCGTCTTCGCCCCGCCGTGCCCGCCGCACTCCCAGCCGTCCGGGCCGTTGTTGTTCACCCAAAAGGTGGACGCTTCAAACTTGTGCGGGTACGGGTCTGCCCAGCAGCCCCCGCTGATGGGGTAGGGCGCGGCGGACGGGCAGGCCAGCGTCGTCCAGTCGTTGCCAATCACCCACAACTGCTGGACGTAAGGCTTGAACTTCGCATCGGCACACAGCGCCCACACCGTCTTGCCCGTACCGAACCCGCCGCACTGCCACGTAGGCTCCGTGCCACCAGCCCCGTGCGGATACGCCGTCCCCTGTGACATCGACGACGTCGCCAACAAAGGCCAACTCGCACTCTGGTACCTGTGTCGAGGAACGAAGATCATCAACCTCAACGACCATAAATTAATGAATTATCTTCTTGATCTAATCTTCCTGCGATGCGGTGCAGATAATAAATGGATACTTGTGCTGCGATCATGAGAACTTGCATTACATCGTCATCTTCCACCTGTTGAAAAATAAGTTTCCCTTTTGTCCTTTTCAACTTCATCTTACATCTTTTCACATACCTCACATCACTGTGGGAGATTCATCCTGGGAGCCGCCTGTCGAAATACTACATCACATGAATCGTCGTCGTCCATCCGACGACTTCGAACCCGAACGACTTCATCTCCTCGCGTAAGTACCCCAATCCACAGCCTCCAGGAGGAGTGTGGTATCTATAGACAACTACGAGTACGACAACAAAGGTAAGGTATAAGTGTTCCATAGCAAGAGCGGGATCATCATCATGCCTTCAGATCAACGTGACGACATTAGCACTCACATTCAGTATAGAAGTACGGGTACGAGTACGACGACAAGGAATTTAGAAAAGAAAGACTGAGACGATGACCTAAGCCTAACTGACTATGAATGTAGTTGAAAGAAATTCGTATTCGTATCTAACTATAGTACCCCTGGCCGTCCACTTGGCAGCCGCCGCCGAGAAGCACCGGAGCGTAGGATGGACAGGCGCCCCCGTTTCCCCAGTCACTGATGGACCACGACTGGGTATGGGTCACGATCGTCTCGCTGCACATGACCCATGCGTACACTGTACCCTGGTCCCCGCAGCTTGAGTGCTGGTGCGTGTACGTCGTGTAGTGTGTTGTGTAGCCCCCAAAGCAGATCCCGAAAGGGCTCCATCCATTGCACTCGTCGGTGCACGGACAAGCTTGGGATGTCGTTGTCCAATATGTGCACACCTCTGGTACTTTGCTGCAGCGCCACCCCTGTGTGGCGCCAGAGATATACGGGTTCGAGGACGAGATCGCGGCATCCCCTCCGCTCGCGCGGCAGCCGCCGCCCACGACGTAGTGGCCGGTGTCGCAGTACGCGTACGACTCGGGGTAGTTCCACGATCCCGACTCGCGTTTGTACATCGAGTACTTCGTGGTGGTTGTAGTGGTGGTGGTGGTCGACGTGGTGGTGGTCGACGTGGTGGTGGTGGTGGTCGTCGTCGTGGTGAGATACACGAGCTCCTTCGTGAGTTCCTCCTCCAGGGACATGCAGCCCCCTTCGTAGGAGCTGCAATCGCGCCGCCTCTTGTCGTGGTCGCTCTCGACGGTCGTGAGCCGAACCTGCAGCTTGTAAGAACTACCAGCGGGAGGCGATCTGCGCGTCCAGACGATGTGCTGACCACCCGCCTCCGCGGCGCCGCCTGCAGCACCCGATATCTTTTGGTCCCACGTGATTTCGGTGCCCTCGTTCGGGTTCGTGCTGTCGAACGTGGTGACCGTGCCGTTCAGATACGGCGGGTCGTCGTACAGCTGCGTGAAGGTGACGCGCTTCGTCGGCCCCTTTGTGTAGTTGGACCGCATGAAGAAGAGCTGCGACGGATGCACGGCGAGACAGGAGTTTTCGTGCTGGATGAAGCGAAGACCTCCCGGAGGCGGCGAGTAGTTCTGGTCGTTGCTGTCCCAAACGCCGGTGAGATCAGCGCAGTGAATCTCAAGGTAGTGGTCGGGGCGGTTGGTCGAGCCATTTGGTCCATTCGTCGGGGCCAGCTGCCGCTCCGGCGACTCCTGCGCTAGGTACCCCGACGCAGCACCAACGTCCCCCGCGGATCCCCTCCACAGCGACAGCTCGCCCTCCGCCCCGTAGTCGTTTCTACTACTGCCGGTGCCGCCAGAGCCACGACCTTCAACTAAAGACGTCGCAAGTTGTTGTGCTGGTGCTGCTGGCCCTTCTATTGCCCCCGCCGAAGATGAAAAGACATCTTCTCGCGACGAGCCCCATTCCAGCAGCAATTTCTTCCGCTCTTTCTTTATTTTCTCCGTTTCTGGGTGTTTTTCCGCGGTGACGAGACTTCTTTTTCTCGCCCGCGCGTTTCCCGCCATCGCTTTCTTCCGCTTCCACAACAGCATCACCCTTCCCCAGTCCGCGTACGTCAGCGCTGCGCAGTTCAGCTTCATGTCCTCCGTCGGAATCGCAAACTCCAGGACCCCCTTCCGCATCATCGAAACTTCCGCGTAGGCTTCTTCCACCGCCGTCGCGTTTTCGATCCACGGCTCCGGCGACCGCGGAAAGACGCTCCCCATCGCCGTGCCCTTCGACGTGACCCCGTCGCTCCACCCGTCGGACGGAATGCGCTCGGACCGGAGCATCATCTGCCCGTTCTCGTCGACCGTGTACACGCTGGACGACCGGGGCAGGTAGGCCTGCGGCAGCCTCCTGTACTGCACCTTGTCCAACGCCGACACGCACGTCCCCGCGCTCCAGTCCCAAATCCAGCCCGGTGTCCGGCAGCTGCACTGGTACAGCGGGTGCCCGTGCGGCAAGGTCTGGCCAAACGTCGCCGGGTCCACATTGCTGCAGCCGGTGGACACGTCAAAAAGCCCGCACTTTTTGGCAGTGGCCTCATCGCAGGCACCAGGAACGAAGGGTGCGTACGTCGACGTGTACGTCGGGGTCGAAGATGTTGACGGCTCCTCCGACGTGGTGGAAGGATCCAGCGTCGAGGAAGGGTCGGGCGTCGAAGTAGGGGGGGCGCCAGTTGTTCCGGAAACCAAAAATGGAAGCTCAAGGACCGCGAAAAACAGAAATGAACTTTTCGCGACGAGCATTAAAAGGAGGTAGGTCGCGGTGAGACAAAACCTCCCTCCCCGGTGCGCGTTCGTCATCGCCTGCCCTGCTCCTGCTGGTGCGACGACACGTGATCTTTTTGGTTCCGGTCCGCATAATTCGTGTCTTTCGCGCTGCAGCTGGCGTTGGCCTTCGCGTAACCGCGGAGGCCGTCTGGAACAGGATGGGCAGCATGAGGCCCCGCCCCAGAAGATGGCACCTGGTCCGACACCGGTCCTCATCGCGTTGGCTCGTCCCGCTACTTCATCGATCTATAAACTTAATCTTTGTCGCCGAGCGCGACAAATTATAAATTAGTGCATGGTACTATTCATATAGGAGAGACCACGCCGACTTAGTGTGGTCGTAATCGTAAAGGTCTCACTAATACGATACTACGAGCAGCCGCAACAGCGCGCTCTGATATGGAGTGGTAGAAAGAATCGTTACCTTCTACTTGCCGACAAGTTTATACCAATAGTAGTACCAAGTTAAATTTTTAGAGCGTATGCGCTCGAGAACTTCGTTGCAGCTCTCTGTAATAAATTCACAGGCGGTCGTCGTGACACAAACTCATATAGCGCTAGGGCAAGGATTGGTAAGCGTAAAGATAAAGCTCACAAGACGAATAGGCCGATAATACGGAAGCAGTATAATTAGCTGAGAAAATATCGACGCAAGCTGTAGCTCGTGCTGAGATGTTTGCCTACTGTTCTGAACTCCTCAGGGGGAGTTATACGAGTGTGGTGAATTCATCGGCTAATCTGCGGCGCACCTTTTCATTGAATTGGAGTACAGAAACACATGATTGATAGTCACAAGGACAGGCTGAGAATGCGGCTTTCCTATGTTTTTTCTGTCTTCTATGCGATGTCGATGTCGGGCTGGAAGTGGAAGACCTAGTACCACTAAACTATATCAAACTATACTTCTCGGTATTGCTTATGTATTGGACTAGAAATGGGATATGGAGGAGAAAGCCCGCCAATATGGAGGTGCCTGACAAGTTCAGAAATTAGAAGAAGTGGTCGCTCTTGCATGCTGGTGTTGGCTGACTGTGACGCTTGCAAAACTTGAGCTTCTTGGAAGACGTAGCCCCTCTTCTCCCGACCGCAGTAGTACCGACGACAGTGGTGTCGTGGGTCTCACCCATCCTTTGCCATTCATTGGAATGTCCTTCACATCGTCGTCGCCTAGTACATGCACGACCACGGGCCTCTTGCTCTACAAACAGATCGAAAGACAATGAATTATGAGGACGAGATGTAAGCGTGGACGCGCAGTAGAACTAGAAATTATAGGCGCGTGCTGCGGTGGAGCCGGGTATCATGAAAGTGGAATCTAGTATTGCTCGTCTCTCGACTGACTCAACGCTCAGAACCAATATGGCCATGTCTGCAGTTGTTCTTGTTGCTACCTTTCATGCATGACGACGGAGATGACGCGAATCGGTCCTGCGACAATAAACGCCCTACGATTTTTGCGTGAGAGCAGTTGTTCGACATCGTACTAACTTACAATCATTGTCAACGCAAGAAGTATTGAGTGTTCATCCATAACGCCAGGTAGTTTGTCTTTGTGAATGTGATCCTCGGGGCGGTGGCGCTGGCGAAAGCAATGGAGAATCAGCTTCTCTCTTCACTCAAGGCTCCACTGCGTAAATCGTCGTCGCTCACCACTGCTGCGCTGCATGTTTCATGAAGATCTATCATAAAAGAGCACGCACACTGTTTGACATTGACGTCTCTTTTCTTTTGTTTCTTTACTAGAAGCCCATTCACATCAGTCATACAAGAGTCGCGTCCTTGAAGACGCAGCGGCCGCGACCGAATGCCAAATGGTAGTCGGACAAGACATGCCTTCCACCTTCCTCCAGGCAACCACAACCACAAGCCAGTCGTTGCACGTTAGCTTAGGCCTCCTGGTGGTGGTCGGTTTGCACTTGCAGCTTTGAAATTGAAAAAGCTCAGATTCTTCATCATGAATTGATTTTCCACTACTTGCAGAAAAGTCCTCCGACTGTATCTTGTTGCTTTGATTTTCCACTCCTACGCATTCCCCGAGCGTAAGTTCGTATTCATTTTCATTATAGCGACAGCACCACGCTCAAGATTCTGTCTCTCGTCTGTCAACAGCATCAAGTCGATGGATGCAACACGCCCACGTGCGTACCCCGGCGCGTTTCCTATTCCTTCGCCAAGCCTATATTCTCTAACCAGCTGTAGTTCAACTAGAAAAGCAGCGATTATGAAAAAAGAAATACTTCCTCGCCAAGAAGTACGAGCACGACCAGCCTTACACAGGTATAGCAACGCCTTCCACGAAGCGCAGCGGGCACTTCCTGCTACCGCTTCCCCGACTTGGAGCTTCTTCCCCCGCCGGTTTTCGAGTTGCTGGGCGGTTTCGCCGTTTTTTTCTGCAGCAGGGTCTGCAGGTAGTCCAGAGCTTCCTTGATTTTCTGGAACATCCTTGTGGCATCCTCGATGTACTCGTGGTTCTGCTGCCGGTCGGGGTGCCACTCCAGCGCCTTTTTGCGGTACGCCTTCTTCGCCCGCGTCTCGTCGTAGTCGTCCACGTCCAGACCTAACAACTCGCAAGCCTGCTTCTCGGACTTCACGGGCAACTCCAAATCCAGGTCTGCCGGAATCTCTGGGTGCCGCTTCTGCGACACGTTGCGCGTAGAAGTCGAGGAAGAGGACGCTGCCGCTCTCGAGGAGCCGCCCCCCGGCGTCGGCGCGCTTGCCTTTGCGGGTTTTCCCGTGCTGGGCTCGGTCGCGGCTTTTGGCTTGGGCGGATCTGTTGGCGGTTCCTTCGGCGGCGCGTTCGCTTTACTCGCCGCCGGTGCCGGGGGCGCCTTGTCTTTCGAGAACCCGGGGGTTCTTCCTGCTGCCTTCGGGCGGGCGCCCATCCCGGGTTCTTCGTCGTCCGCGGAAAAGGACGTCCGTCTGTTGCTGTGGGCTGTGAAGCTGCTCTTCGCCTTGCTGGTGCCTCGCATGTCGTTTTCGTCCTGGCTTGCGCGGCGCTGCGCAGCCCGCTTTTTGTCCTTGATAAACTGCACTTGCTGCAGGAGAAACTCGACGTCGTAGTTCAGCTCGAAGTCGCGAACCTCCTCAATCAGGTCGAGCAGCGTGGCCTCGTCATCCTCCTTGAGCGCCTGCGTGAGCGCCGCATCGAACGCGAGGTTGTTTAGAATCTCGCGCTCCTTCTCCATCAGCCACACGACGTACCTGGCGGCGCGGCGCGGAAACAAGAATTCGATTCTCATGATGTCAACATGAATCGACATCTAAACATCAGCCTCTGTCTCAAGCGGTCAGCATCAGGCTCATAAGGATCCTGCAGCAGCATCTACTTCTAGACACATCAAGCAACCAGAAGCAGCAGCGGAGATAATGATAATATACCGCTTGCATTTTCCCGAGAACGCTGGGTCCAGCTCGCTGAGGAAGATTTCCATGTTCACCCGGTCGTCGTTTTGTATTGCGTCTTTGAGCATGCGCCAGTTCAGCTGCATGTCTTCGGCGTGGTCGTACAGGTTGATAAGGTCCACCAGTTTGTCGCTGATGTCGAACAGTTTTTTGCCCTTCTGCCGGTCCACCTGCACGATGGTGTATCGGCAGGCCTGCAGGTCCTTGAAAAGCTCGTTCGCACGCCAGTCGTCCCCGATTGCGGACTTCGCCATAGAAATCTGCACCAGCCGCTCGGACTCAATCTCGTCGAAAATCTCGCCGCGCTTCTGCTCCATCACGGCAACACCGATCTCGCACTCCTGGACGGCCTCCTGGTAGTACCTGCCGATGTTCGGTGATTCATTGTACGAAACAAACAAGGCACTTACTTGGACATGGACCACGAACACGATTGTATAAAGTACGTAATATATCGGTTCGTGGGGTACGGGGAGGGGTTGGGCCTACTTTTCAACATTTGCATCTAGGTGAAGGGCGAGAAGGAGAACAGCAAGTACTCGTAGTCGTACCGCCACTGCCTGGTACAACCACTACCACTTCCACTACTTCTACACAAAGAGACTAGTAGTCGCACCCCGCTTCGTCTTTCGCCCTCGTGTTGAAGGTCCCTGGGTCCACAAGCGCGCCGCAATGGTAGCACTTGAACTTGCTCGCGTAGGGCACTCGGTTCGGCGTTTTGCACCCGGGACACAGCACTATGTTCGAAAACGCGGAATTGAACCGAGGATCCTCCGCCCAGAACAGGGACTCGTACGGCCCCTTCCGATCGTCGTTCGCGGAGGAGGATGTCGAGCTCCTCTGGCCACCTGCTCGCGAACTACTTGTCCCAGTCGCTCCACCTGAGCCCGCGGCCCCGCCCTTCTTGCTCCCACCTCTTCCGGCGATCTCTTCGTCCTTCCAGCTCCACGATTTAGCCTGGCTGGGCCCGAGGTGCGATTTCAGTTCTTCCGCGAAGAGTTGGCTGAACTTCTCGTACGGATCCGCCATGTTGCTCGACGAGGTGGAAGCCGCTTTACCCTTCGACGACGAGGAGCCGCCTCCGGGCGCTGTGCTCGACCGGGCGGGTTGCTTTCCGTCTACGTCATTGTTACTCAGCCCGGATTCGCGCAGCTTGTACGGATTGCTTTTGCTCGCACTTGTTCCACCTGAGGCGGAAGCAGCACTGCTGCGACCCTTGAGGCCAAAAGGATCCATGTCGCCACCAGAAGAACTTCGGCGTCCTCCGGAGGAGCGGTCGTTCGACGTCTCATCTGGAGCGTCGGCGGCTTGCTTCTTCTTGCCGCGCCCGATACGGTTTCCCATCCTGACAAAGAGCGAAGGTTCAGCTCATGCAACTGACGTTGAGGCTGTCGCTAACCTTTACTCTCAGAAGAGGCCACCTCCACGTGGCTGCAGTTGTACGAAAAACTATATCAGAAGCGGTTGGCGGCCTATCATGAGCGGTTCGCCGGCTGCCAGGGCCTCAATCCCATGGTCTTCGACTTCGCTGACGCTGCCGTCGCGATTGCGTTTTGTGCTCCCCCAGCAGCAGCTCGGGGTCGCGCAGCATTGTGGTGTTCGTGCTGGTTGTTCACCTTCCCTGAGGAAGCCACGAGTCACGCGTGCGCAGCTTGAGCTTTTTTTGCCCTGGATCAGTGCGAATCAAACTCCTGTCCGTGTGGCGGCAGCAGTAGCAGCAACTCCGAGGGGACAGAGTCGCGCATGCTCGTGGATGCAACGAAAAGAAGACCGGTAGTCATAACGCGAGGCGTCTACTTTTCAAAAAACCCGCATCTATAGTACTTCTCTTGCTTTTGGTTGCGGGTACTACAAAAAATCACATCAGAGTCACTATCTTTCTATACGTCTCAGTTGGAATTGGCGTTGGGGTCCTGCGGCCATGCATTATTATAGAAGGAGCAACTGGTCGCGGTAGTACCACTTCGACCAAGTACATCATGTTGACAACTTTTCTTTCGTTTCGAATTTTTTGTTTTTGACCGTGCTGAGGATCGATAGATAGATTTGGTTTCGGGCGTAACCCTCACAACACTCTTACACTCCCACTCAGTCGATCAAGAAACCACAAATCAACAGTGCACGGATAGCGACATCGTCAGCACTGTGGGCGACGAGGCGAGCACGAGCAGTGGACGCACCATCAACACCGCGAGCAGTTGGGGTTGCTGCGTCAGACTCGGAGACGCAGACACCACCAACAGGAACTTCATCATCATATTACAGTGCGAGAATCCACGACTGCGGTCGTCGTGGCCATCGATTGTATTTGTCCCACCCGTTTATGATCGTGAAATTCGTGTTCGTGTATCTTCATGATCCTGAAGAATGCTTCCACAAATTATCCTGATTCAGATGAAGATGATGAGCACTCACTCTTTTTGCTATTCTTTTATGCAACGGAAACTTGTCCATGTCCACGCTTTGCACCACATTTGGCAAAATTGGCCCAGATCCAAACCCAGACTCAAACATCTGGCCAAAAATGAAAAGTGTGACATGTTTCCTAGGTGAGGGAAGCTCAGACAAAAAATTCGACATGTTTCCTAGGTGGGGGAA
>RXOD01005479.1:0-13868 GCA_005223375.1 Amoebophrya sp. AT5.2 | reverse complement strand
GCCCGAAGCGAAGCCCGAAGCGAAGCCCGAAGCTGGGAGCGGTGACGCCGGAGAACTTGAAGCTGACGGTTACGCCGCGCCGGTCGCTGATGACCTTGTCCTTGGCCCCGAAGAGGCGGAAGCAGCTCTCGACCTTGGCCTCGTCGAGGTCGTGGGCGTGGCTCCTCGGAGGAGGCAGAACAAGAGCAGCGGAGGAAGACCAGATTCAAAAGCAACGCCGACCACCGCCCCGCCGGAAGACTTTGACGGCTCACAGCTAGACTTTCCGGACTCAACCTCAAGTCATCAGGTTCCCGCTCCTCCCCGCTTCGTGCCGCTACTTACGTACGCTAGCGCTACTGCCGCCGAGGGCTCTTCACTCGTGCGGGGTGCGGGCGGGGACGACGGAGGAGACCCCGACGAGAGCAGCAGCGCCGAGCCTGAAGATGATGAAGAACAACGCAAAAGCGACGAAGAAAGCGCCAGCCATGTTGCGGACGATGGTGATGGAGCGGATGACTCTACTTCCTCTGGTGGAGGTTCGTCAGACTCTGACCCTTCAGAGGGCCCTCCGCGACCTTCCTTGGGCGGAGCCTACGACGTGCCCGCGCGTCCTCGTCTGCCTGGCGCCGGTCGTCCAAATCAAGACGCTGCAGATAGAGTTAGAGCGAACCCCCGCAGCGGTATGCACCACCAGGAGCAGGACCAGGTGGAGCCGCCAGCTCGTGTGCGCGTCCGTCTGGCGGAGGCCAGAAGCATCTTGATCGCGTTGAGTGACGCGATACCGGCTGCGGAATACGATAAGACGGAGTTCGGTATGCTCTTCCCAGAGGGACGCAGCGATATTGAAGCACGTGGGGGGTTCTCTGAAGCGGAACTCCGGATGGCGTTTCTTCCGCTCGAAGGAAGCAAGGACTTGGACGTTGAAAACTTCGAGGTGATCGACGAGAACGTGGACGAGCACGATAAAGTATTACCGCCTCAAGCGGGACCACGAGCAGAGGCGACGGCGGGAGCAGGGTTCCTTTCCCCTCGCTCGCATCAGGGAGAGGACGCGGAAACAGGTGAGAAGCGAGAAGCGCGAGGGCAACAAGACGGCGACCGTTTTATCACCTTGGATTTCACCTCCCGCAACGGCGAGGAGGCTCTCGCCGCCGAACTCGCTCTTCCCGCTGATGACAGCGACCCCGACCGTATCCGCATTAACTTAATCCGCTACGTTAATGCCATTAAGGAAGTCGGCGATGAAGTCAGGAAGTGCAAGCAAGAGGCTGAGGCGATGTACTTTCTCGAAAGGTACTTGGGGTTTGTGACACTCTCGAACTTCGGACAGATGCGCATGTGGTCGCTGTGGAAGCGACTCGACTACATTATCCCGCTGCTACTACAACTGGAGCTGGACGGCGAGAGTGGAGCTGGAGGTGGAAGGTGGGAACTGGAGGTGAAGGCCACCCGTGAGCGGCTCCAAGTAGTAGTGCCCAGGGCAGTGCTGGCCGGTCGAACTTCTTGGCTCCCGCAGGCGTTCGCGGACGCGCGGACTGCGGCTGAAGAAGAGCTGCAACGGCTCAACGCCTTTCAACAAGGAACAGCGTCAGCGAAGCAATTAGTCTCCTTGAGGACGCACAGAACTCTTGTGGACGCACAGCGCGAGGTCGGTATCGTTGAAGATGTAGATGAAGGAGATGGTGCTGCACGAGAAGGATCAATCGTTGGCGTTGGCGTCGTTGGCGTTGGGGCGAAATTTAGAGAGAAACTGAACAGAGTCAGAGAGGACGCGGTGCGCTGCCGCTTCGCGATGCTTCGGCTGCCGGCGGAGGCGACATCGTCATCTTCTCAGCAAGAAGTAGATCTAGATCAAGATCGAGCAGAAAATAAGCACGAAGATGGCGTAAATGCCCAAGAGCCCTCTTCTTCCTCATGGGACCTTGATGAAAATTTTATCGCGACCTCAGCCTCACACGACGTCGGCTCTCGTGCTATCTCGTCCGACGAGAAGGTAGTGCGTCCAGCTCTCCGTCTCCGTACATCTGGATCTGCCTCTCCGTCTGTTGTAATAGCGATCCAGCAGCGGTTGAATGAGGAGCGCCGGGAGCGCTCCTTTGATATCACGACGGAACAGAGAGTAGTCCTCATGATGATCGAAGATATGCTCACCTTTTTGACAGCGTGGGAGGATCAGCTTTTCATCTCAATGTGCCCTCTTCCTCTATCGCGGACCCGGTCGCGGACCAGCAATTGGACCTGCGTTTGGAGGCAAAGGTGTCCGCAGACCTTCGAGGTCTTTGGCGCCTCGCCGACAAATTCAAAAATAAGCGAGGCTCCTTGATGGCGAACCTCAAGTGGCGGAAAAAAGTGGGGCCCTACCGGGAGTTGGAACCCCAGCCGCCGCCAGGGAGCGCGGATGACGCTCACGTCGCGAGGAAGCTGTTGAGGGGAAGCCGCAGAGGAACCTGAGCTCGAGAACTTAAACTTAAGCTTTGAGTTTGACCCAGGAGTAGGTCTGATCCAGTACTAGTTCTAGTGAGTTGATGTTGAAAATGAAATTGAATCAAGAACAAGAACAAGAAGGACATGAACGAGAACAACAGCATGAGCACTAAGCTAAGTCAAGAAGTGGAAATTGCTTTTTTTACGGGATCATTGGGAAAAGGAATTCTGCAGTCTTTCTGTGTGACTGTAGGTAACTAACCTCCGCGCAAACGAACTTCACTTCTGATCTTTTTTTTCAACGAACTATTCTCCATAGATAATTTATTTTGGATTTTGCGCCGCGCCGCGAGGACGGTAGACTCACTCAAAGTAGAAAAGCTTCTGCGGCTTCGTTTGGTTTCCTGTCTGTCGCATCGTCCCGATGCCTGGACCTGGTGCCGGGAGCTGCGCTTTGGCTTCGTTATATTCTGTTTGAGCTTGACCTTGAACTTGAAGGAGCGTATAACTACTCCTACTCGTCCACGTACGAGCACAAGAACACGACACCCTATAAAGACAACCTCTACTAGTTCAGTACTTTGAGCTTGACATTCATCGATGTAGTTGTAGTCGTGGATGTGGTGCTCCTGCCTGCCGGCTCATCAAATTGAAGGAGAAAAACCAGTTTACCGTGTACTTCACTCAAAGTCCAAGTAGTGCGGTGGAAGACAAAATTATTTCCGTCTTGGTGGTTTTCATGATGGTGGCGACCGGTCGTGAAACCACATGTCGAAGTGTTCCAGCTTCGGACGTCGAGTTCCAATCTCATGCCACCTTGCCTTTGCGTCTTCGTTCGGGTTTCTTGCATATCAGATTTTCGCAGTTCGTCCACATCGTTTTCGCTTTCGAATTCGTTCCTCTTTGGTAAGGTACTAGCGAATAATTTAGTCACACTCACAAGACCTCCGACGTAGACGTACTTAGATTAGTTACGTAGCTTGCTGCACTTCTACTTTCAAAAAAAGACCAACGATGTTAGTTTCCGGCGTGTTTCTTTTCGACTTGGACACCGGTTTTCTACGGTACCAGAAGAAGTTTGCCCCGCGATTCGGGCTAACTGCGAGCTCAAGTTTGGACCCCGTGCGTGTGTGTCTCCAGCTCCTCGTCTTTCAGCAATTCGCGGATTTCCACCTCCGGTCCTTCGGCAACGTCACGATGAAGCGAATAGACGGCCAAACGACGGCGTGTGTCGTGATTGGCCCGGTGGCAGAAGTGCGGGAGCAAGTTGCGGAGAAACTGAAGTTGGCACTCTGCGAAGATGATGATGTCCACATTGATGGAGGTGCTAGCACTAGCTGCAGCAGCAGCACCACGCGGCCCACGGCCACGGGGACGTCGAAGATCAGCAAGAAAGTGCTCGGCGAGAAGGTGAAAACGGCAGTTATCGACGTGCATTTGGAGCAGATTTTCCGTGAAGAGTTAACAAAGAACCCGATTCTGCGCTACATGGCGTTCTGCTTCAAAACTTCTACTTCAGCGCTGCCCAGGAGTACAACAGATACAGCTACCGCGACGACGGCGGGAGCCTCTGCCTCGGCGACAGCACGGTCAGGGTCAGCGACGGAGCAGACCCCCTGGGCATCGGATGCCCGCCGACGTGAACGAGCAGCCTCAGCTGCGAATAATCCCGCGTTCACGTCAGGCATCGTGCCAGGGGGTCTAGACGATGGAGGCGGGGGAGCTAGTGGCGCAGTCCACACGCACACCCCGCAGAGCAACACAACGCGCCGGCGGCTGTGGAGGTGGGTGCCTTGCTTTCCGTCGCGCCCGCGATCACGGTCGGGAGTTCTTGGCGGCGCCTCCGCAACTCCAACTCCAACCGCAACGCCTGCCACAGCAACTGCTGCTCGCGGGCGGGCAAACACCGCAGGTCCGCTGTGGAACAGCGCAAGTAGAGGAGAACAGCTGACTGATAGCCACTGCTCGGGGTCGGGAGCAGAAGGAGGTTTGGTCGTGTTTCTTCTGTCGAGGGGAAGCGGAGCTGGCACCGGGAAACAGGGAAATGCGCCGGCCGCGCCCGCGGAGGAAGAGGTTGACGTAGATGAGATCACTCTCGACGTGATACGAAAGAAGGTTCTTGACAATTGTAACGCTCAGGATGAACAAGAAGCTGAATCTGATGAAATCACAAGGACGAAAATGAAAGTGACACGCACCAGCACAAGTTGTGTAGGGGCAGGCGCCGAAGACGTGGTGATTCTGTCGTCGCATGACCCCGATCTTAGTGACGAAGACTGGACCACCCTGAAAACGTGCACGCAGTATCTCACCGAAAAAGCAGGCCGATTATATCCTCATGGGAACGACGAGGACGAGCCAAGGGGAGCGCGTCGTGGGGCTCGCCGCGCGTCAAGCGTTTGTTCTGCTCTCAAGCGAGAAGTCTTGCCGCTATCTCGGTTTCTTCCGGGGGCTTGCTGCTGCTTTTTTATTCGATTTGGCTTTGCTTTTGTGTCCCGTGACGTCAACACTTCTCGTGTTCAAGGGCGATCGCGAAGATCAGGTCTCTGTGATACGCTTTTTCCGCCACCTCGCACTCGAATGTGTGGTGGCCCTCTTCGTTCAGAACTTGTTGGGGCTTTTGCGATGGACTCCTTGTTTCGTCTGAGGAGTTTTTGCTTGGGCAAGTAGGAAGTGGGGTCGTGGGACGGACATCAGTTGTCAGCCATTCAGACACGAGTTACATTTTTATGAGCAGGAGCAGTAGCACTAGCAGCTTCATCAGCACGTACTTTTATTTTATGTGTACGTTCACGACCACTAATTTTCTTTTTTTCCTTTCTCTTACTCGGAGAGATACTTGATCCATAACTAAGACAGAGCAGCAATAGATGTGGATGATCAGGAAAGATCATGGCCCCGTACATGAATTTCTCCCCGACGAGCAGTCATTCGTATTCCCCGTCCGCGTCGCGGTCGCCAGGGGGCCGCGACCGGAGCGCGAGCGGGACGCTAAACCTGGACGAGCTCGAGGAGGAATGTCTAGAATACGAAGAAAAACTTTCCGAAAGCTACTGCAGCACGCCGGCGCACCACTTCCGGAGCACGTATTCGACGCCTGGGCGGGCGGGAAGGTCGGGAGCAGCCGGGGTGGTAGCGCCGAGACTCGGCTTACGTAGTGCTGCGGATGAAATACAAATAGAAATAGGGGATATAATGCCAGAAGCTAAAAATGATCCGCAAGTTTCCGCGAAGACGCTGCTTCTGGAGCAACTGAATGCGCGGCTGTTGCACGAGAACCAGCGGTTGAAACGGAGCTTAGAAGTGGGACGCGGACGAGCAGGAGGCTCAGATTTTACTTGCGGAAGACGGTGGGACGACATGGAGGCTTTTGTGGTGTCGGTCGGCGGCGGGAGTTCGCCCAGCAGGGGAAGGGGAATGGTCGTGGATCCGAGGAAACCGATAACGACCAAGGGCAAGGACAAGGAAGAGGAACTACCCGAGTTGAACCTAATCCGGAGCCTTGACGACCACTTCTCGAGCAAGTCGGCGAGTGCGATGGACGAGGAGGAGGGCGGGGATCGTCCCTCGCACTCGACGTCGAGGGGATCGATGGGAGCGGTCGATGGGAGCGGCCGGGGAGTTCAAGTTCAAGATCAAGTTCCCCCCCACAGGGAGCCGGCGTTCGGGGAGTTCAAATTCCTGTGCGCACCCGAAGACAGCGATGTCGAGCACGGCGCTGGGTCGACGAACATCGCCGCCTCCAGCCGGGCGATGCCAACCACGTCGGTGACCAAGAAGAACGGCCTTCCAAAGTCGGCAGCGGGTGCGCCGACACGACTTCCGGCCGCGCTGTTATCTGCTGGGGGCGACGCCTCTTCGTCTTCACTCGCGAGCAGCATCAGCACGACCAACATAAAGCCATCATACGCAGGAAGAAGAGTTTCGCACGGGAAAATGCAGTCGGAATGCCAGGAGATGGTGAGCCGAGAACGAACATCGACACGAAACGCGTCGAGGGGACGAGCAAAACTTGCGGACCGAGCGCCACTTCAACGAAGCACGCGAAGTAACGGTCGTGCAGCTGCTGCTTCTGGGAGGCGCAGGTGCCCTGGGAGTAATGGATCAGCGCAGCTGCGGACGGGCGGCGCCGATCCTCGCGTGCCAAGTCCAATTCCTTTGAAGCCCAAAGCAAAACAAAAAGAGCTCGTGCCGCGCACGCGGCCGTCGTCAGGATCGAAATCACGACCAGGAACATGTTCAGGGACGCCTCGTCGACTAGATTTCGACGGTCCGGGTCGGACGATTATCATGAACGAGGCAGAGGTAGAGTCGCCGTCTGTTCTCTCTGTCTCAACGCACCCAGTGCCTGCGACCTCTGAGAAACACCGCAGCATCGCTGCGCGAGAAGTGGATGAAGAGCAGATGAAGCAGAGACTTTCTTCCTCGCCTCCCCCTCCTCGTTTTGAAAGTTCGAGAATCACCACCCCGTCCTCGCCTGCTGGTACAAGTAGCGGGAGTAGCGCCTTTTCAAATTCAAGTCCGGACGAGCACTTCGCTTTGACGCCACTTCGCGTATCCTTCCCAACAGCAGCAGCAGCAGCAGCAGCACAACCACAATCCCACTTGGTCACGATACAGAGTAGTGTGCGGAAGCCGTCACCGCTGCACCGGCATAGCAAGGAGGCCGGGATGCCAGGGCGACGGAGGAAGAGACACCTCAGCGATTTGGCCGCGGTGCACCACGAGATCAACGCCCTTGATCTCGATGAGATTTTTCGAAAAACAGAGTTTTCGGAAAATAAAATCAGGAACGTCGTTGATCCCGTGGAAATAAAGATGGACACCAGCAGAAGGTGGCGTGAAGAACGCGGTGCCGATGCTGAGAAAGAAGTTCAAATCATCACGGGGCAAGGAAATGGACCGAATCCTGCATTGCCTGCGCCTCCAGCTTTCAACCCCAGCACGTGCAGCAAATCCACCGTGGTGTCGAATCCGATTGACGACTACGATGACGTGAGGCGCAGGTTTGAAGAAGGCCAGAAGAAACTCACAGAGCAGGAGCAGAAGAAGCAGCAGACCCGCGACGAACTGGCGCTCGCATCTAAATTGATCATCCGGCGGAAGTCGTCCTCGTCTTCGGGAAGTAGCACGGGCGGTTCAACGTCGTCTGTTCTTACGGGGGGGACCGGCACTGTTGCTGCTCCGGCTACAGCTGGAGCTGGTCAAGGACATCAAGGGACAGTAGCCGAGTCGATGAACCACGGAGATGAAACGAGGAAGGAGCTCAACATGTCAGCTATTTCTGCCGATTTTCCGTTTTCCGAAATTGCAGATGAAGGTGCGGCCAGCAGAGATGAAGTCCGGCATGCTCCTACTTCGACTTCGATCGTACCGAGGACCTCGACCGCAGCAGCTAGTGCTGAGGTCCTCGCCGCGCTCGGATTCAACGTGTTTCCCGCAGCACATGATACGCCACAAACGGGCAGTCACCAGAACCTCTACCACCCGCCGCTTTTGAACTCACACGCAAACTCAGCAAATCCCCGGGGGCCGCTTCAGGGTGATAAAGTAAGGACAGCTCCTGGGGAGCAGCAGCGGACGCTGGATCAACAAGAGGACCGGCAACCCAGGACGCAGCACATCCAACAGCACATCACCCCCACTCCAACGTCCACGACGACAACAAATACGAATACGACCGCGACAACTGCAATTTCCCGGCAGGCGGCCCTGATGAAAGATATCTCCTCCATGATCGAAGATTTAGGATACCGCTCTGCCAGTTCGAGGGTGAACGACAGTTCCCGGGTGAAGAATTTTGGGGCGAGCAACGTCCGCCAGCCGATGTTGCCCGACGCCGCGGGGCCGGGAGGACGTGGCCGGCCGGGCGGTCCGGGCGCGCCGGCGCCGTGCCTTGATGTGCCGGTTGATCTTCAAGTCAGTGTCAGCACTTTTGGACCTGGGTCCTCGATCGCGAGCGAAGACACCAAACAGAACGCGCTTCCGGGACCGAAGAGTGCCTACCTGCGGCAGTACCAAAAACCCGTCGAGAAATTGACGGAGCCGCAGCCAGCGGGGTCACCAGAGAGGAAAGGGCAGCGTCAAGGCACGTGAGGAAGGGCCGCCGTCTTCTTTGGTTTCCGAACGTCGACACCATTTTTTTTTGCGGCCAGTAAACAAAGCGTTGCTATTAGCGGCAGAATCGAGTCGTTGTGAGCGCCTGTACCGACACTTGTACTATACGTTTTGGATGTCCTACTCTAGGAACGCTCAGTCGAATTTGTACAGAATGGTTTTGGTTCTTCACAGCAGAACGAAGTCCTTCGAAATCTAAAACAATTGCCCCTGCCTCGACTCGATTTTTAGATCGAGCATCACCGGGGGAGAGGAGTAGAGTATCGTGTAATCCTTTGTTCTACTTCTAAGACGATCTCTCTGTTTGCCTTCAAGGTTGTCGCGATCCGAAAATCTAAAAAGTGAGCCGGGCTCGGCTCGCAGATCCGATCCAACAAGTTTCGTTCGCAGCTCCTCTGTATACTGCGACGCCGCGTGGTCGCGTGTCTCTCTGTCGTGGTGTCGAGATGAATCGTGAAGAAGATCAAAGCATGCGCATCTCAGAGATCACAAGCCAAAATCGTGCTGCACCGATCAACAAGCACAAGATCGCCCGCCCTCGTGCAAATCTTGATCCGGAGATTCGAGTCGGTACTAAATCTCTGCAATAGAAGTGCTGTGCGACTGCGAGTGCGGCCCGAAGTGTTATTGGCATCCATCACTATCACTTGCACTGCTACCATAGACTTCACCATCATTTCCTTTTTCAACACTCCAGGGAAACGAAGCCGTTGTTTCGGTAGTCGGTAGCAGAGTCTAGCTTCATCCACTCCCCAGAAGATGGCCATCGCCAAGAACAAGGGTCTCGCCAAGGGCGGGAAGAAGGGTCAGAAGAAGAAGCAGGCTGACCCCTTCCTGAAAAAGGTTTGGTATGACATCAAGGCTCCTACCTACTTCAACTGCAAGGCCAACAAGGTCGGGCGCACTTGCGTCACCAAGACCCAGGGTACCAAGATTGAGACGGAGGGGCTGAAGGGGCGCATCTGCGAGTTCAACCTGGCCGACGTGCAGGAGGCCAATGAGGACGGCTACAAGAAGATCAAGCTCGAGATCCAGGAAATCCAGGGCAAGAACTGCCTGACGGACTTCCACGGGATGAGCTTGACGAGGGACAAAATGTGCCAGATGATCAAGAAGAAGCACTCGTTGATCGAAGCCGTGTGCGACTGCAAGACGCAGGACGGTACATCTACATTCTTTCATATGATTGAAATACCACGAGTTTGTCTGTACCTGCTGCTAAAAGCATGGTTGAGTTCAGCTTGGGACCACTACCACTAGTTTGGCTGTCGTTATGTCTGGTGCAGCTGGGGGCTCCGGCTCCGCTTTACTAGTAATAAACTTCCTAAAGCAAAGAAATATATGCAATACAAGAACTTCTCCACCTATATTCGTTTCGCGACAGGCTACGTGGTGCGCATCTTTGTGATCGGGTTCACGAAGGACGGACAGGACCAGGTCAAGGTCTTCTCCTACGCCCAGTCCGCGCAGATCAAGCGCATCCGCAAGAAAATCGTCTCCACCGTCCAGCAGATCGTCGGCGCCGGGCAACTCAAGGACCTGGTACCTGTTGTTTATGATTTTGCTCAGAGTCTTCGAGCAACGGGGCTTTCTACTCAGAACCGAGGGTTGTGAGGGAAGTATGAGAGGATTTGCCTGTTGTGTGGGCGCAGACCAAATTTTAGGTAGAAAGATACCATGTATTCGGCATATAAAACAACTCTTGCAAAAATCACCTGTTACTTCCCAAACCAACGAACCCTCCCCCACCAGGTGAAGCACCTGATCATCGACAAGATCGAGACTGACGTGAAGTCTGCCACCAACCGCGTGTACCCGCTCGAGCCGGTGCACATCCAGAAGGTGAAGATCGTCAAAAAGCCCAAGATGGACATCACCAAGTTGATGGAAATCCACGACACCAAGGGCGACGACTCCGGCCTCCCCGTTGACACCAACGAGCCCGAGGAGGCGAAGAACTTGCTCAACGCCTAAGTCCGGGAGTGATGGGGTTGATCGATGAGTCAGGAGGATGGCGAGGGACCGATATGTTAAGAAAAAGCTTGAGCTTTGCTGGCATTGAGACCACCCTCGTCGGTCGAGGTGTCTATTGGGCTAGAGCTCTCCGGTTTTTTTCGTTGAAAACCGAAAGATCTATGGCCGATTGCGAAGCGATCCCTTAGGCTAGGGAACTGGGACAATACCTTGTTTGGGACGATGAGAGCGATGAGACGCATGCTACTCTGCTATCGAACTGAAAAAAAAAAGAGGCCGTCCGGCGCAACGCTCACCGTTACTCAGGTGAGCTGTCCGTTACCGTTGCGCAGCATGTTGTGCAGCTGCTGGTGCTGTTCATGTTCGTGCTCTCTTTCTGGAGGTACCGCGTTCGCTCTCTTCGTGGATGAAGTGACGGGACCTTGTCCTCTCGATCGAAATTCATTGCTGTGGTAATCAATGTTTTTTCGACCCTGCGCCAGTTACGACGCTCATCAAGAGAGAGGGGGAGTGAGCTTTGTAAAACAGCTAAATTAAAGGAAAAAATATCACTAGCGCGGGCGGCGACCGAAAGAGTAGGGTTGGTCGCGAAGATGCAGTTCGGAAGTGTTGCTTCACCTTCATATATTACCAGTTGATCTGATTCTAAAAAGGCCTAGATGGTCTTAAATACGTACCACGATTTGCCAACTTACGTGCCGCATCGGTCAGTGCCGTTGCTTCAGAGTCTTTTCAACCGTTGATTCTTCTATTCTCGTCCTCTTTTGCTTCGTCCTCGACCTTCTAAAACTCCTCCCCAAGAAAATGTTCTCTTCGTCCTCGGCCTCCTCGTCTGCTTCTCCGGGTTCCCTGGTACTAGCGGATCGGCGGAAGAGTTGCGCTGTCTCCCACGGCTGCAGGGCGACAATGCCGGCAGCGATCGTGCGGCACGCGATCCCAGCAGCTCCTGCGCGACACTTCTCATCATTCCAAGTGGGTGCTCAAGTGAGTGCCACTGTGGATGCTCAAGTGCTGGCCGGGAAGATTGGCGTCGTGGAGAGCCGCAGAACCCTCTCCTCGCGTAGGATGAGGCCGAAACGGCGACTTCAGCGCCGCCGTGCACCAGGGGAACATCAAGTACAAGTTCTACTGCGCCGGCTGCTTGGCCTTGGCGCTGCTACATCGGTAATGAGACCCGCCGCCGCGATTCTGTTCGTGCAGGAGCCGGGAGACATCAAGTGCTTCTACGTGGAGACGACCGCCCCCAATCAGGAGTGGCAGCTCGCCTACGACGTGAATTCGGAGGCGGAAATCCTCGGCGTGGCCTTCTCCGTGCACCCGCGAAACAATCCGCGAAACCGAATGGCAGCGTCCACGAGGGCGGCGGAAGAGATTCAGTTCAAAGGCCAGCAGGACGAGTACTTGCGAAGATAGAGAGTCTGACTTGAGCAACAAACAATGATTCTCAGCGTCAGCCCTGCTAGTTTCGAGTAGGATGTCAGGGACTAACGGCTGACATCGTGCCGCGGGAACACCTAGCGTCTCAGCAGCTGTCGCTCTTCTCGTTCTCGGTTCTCAAGTTTATTTCATCGATAGTTTTACTCAAGAATCGTCTGTCAATCGATCTTCCACGACCAAATCGCCCAGATCCTACGCCGTGTGTTTCGAGAACACCCAGGCCGCAGCCTCCGGCGCCAACCAGCTCGTCTCTCTGGATTTGTTCAAAAGTGAGCACCACTCCATCCTGCCAGCGACCGCGACGCGCGCCCAGAAAACAAACGAACTGGTGGAAGAAGTGGCGGAACGGGTGAACGCAGTGAGCACGCAGCAGGAGTTCGCCTTGACCCGGGAGGGCTTTCAGCGGAAGATCGTGGAGGATCTGAACGCTGGCTGTCTCTGGTGGGCAAGTTTTGAGGCGGTGTGCACAATGGTGTTCGGGGTGCTGCAGATGCGCTTCCTCAAGGGCTTCTTCGAGACGAAGGCGTACGTGTGAGTGGATGAGTGTGAGTGTGACACTCGCGCCTGGTGGTGCTGGTCGTGCTGGTGATGTGGGGGAAATAGTGACTCATCTCCTGCTGCGCTGGCGGAGGCGGCGGCGGATCAGGAGGGTGTGCGGGAATCAAAATTTCTCTTGGTCGGCTGCGGAGCCAACAGCTACTTTCGGACAAAGGTGATGCGCCTCCTCATCAAGGTCAAGGGTTGCTTCCAGTTGCAGCCCTTAAGGAAGCGCATCTGCGGTTTGGAGTTCTGCAGATGCGCTTCCTCAAGGGCTTCTTCGAGACGAAGGCGTACGTGTGAGTCGATGACACTCGGGTGCGATGGTGGTTGCGGGGGTCGTGCCGGTGATGTGGGGAAATAGTGACTTCTTTGCTGGTGCGCTGGCAGTGCAGGCGGCGAATCAGGGTGGGAGGCATACGGGAGTCAAAATTAATTGTTGTACTAAACTTGGTTGGCTGCGGAGCCAACAGCTACACTTTCTGGTGACGAAGGGGGTGCGATAGAAAGCCATTTGCTGCAGCAACCGCAGCGCGAGCTGACTACCACCGACGGCTCATGAAGGAATTCGGGTGTGTTAGGCTTCGCACACTGATGACGGGTTCGGTGATGAGGGAAGAACAAGTGCACGTAGTTGTAGAGAATGAACAGGAGCATACGACGGGCACTCGTTTCGATTGCCGCATCGATTCACCGAGTTGGCAGAGGCTCACAAAGCAATGCATTTTTTTAGGATCGTCGATAGCGACAAGTACTTCAGTAGATAGGATGACTGCGCCCCCCGCCGCTGTTTCTCACGACGGCCTCCTCCAGAGGTGCGCGACGCTGTGTCTCCGCACCATCCCGGCCCTCTGCACCAATCCAGTGCGTGACGGCATCTGCCAAGCAGCGCGCGATGCTGGGAAATATCTCCACCATTCGCACTCTGCAGGGGAGCTATCTTCAACATCATCGTCTACGTCTTCCTCCCGCCGGCGCAGTCAGGACCGCAACCGAGGCGCGCTGGGGATCGACGAGGAGAGTCGCGGGGGGGCAGTGGGAAGTACTCCAACTGAAACAACCCAAAGTAGTGTCGTGGTCCTGCTCGACGTGCATCTCCAAGCGCTGCTTGACTTGCTCCTCTTCCTCGAGGTTTTGCTGGCGACGGACGAGCCTGAGCCATCGCCATTGCCTGTAGGTTGTTGTTGTTCTCTTCCGACGCTCGTCGAGCGGGAGATGACCCTCGTGGAGCGGGAGATGACCCTCGTGGAGCGGGAGTTTTTCCGATGCGAGCAAAAGTTGCGGGATTTCGCGGCCTACTGTTAAGGGGAGGATCAACCCATGTTCCTGGGCGTTGGTCTGGTGTTGGGCGTCTTGTAGTTCCTCTGGTAGTGGCGATGGGTTGTGCTGTGTTGTAT
>RXOD01005478.1:0-13868 GCA_005223375.1 Amoebophrya sp. AT5.2 | reverse complement strand
CAGCCGCAGCTTCATCATCGTCTCAAGCGCTGCACTATCCGGAGCCGGCTGATTCTCGCTTGCGGGGTCCGAATCTTCTGATGGACACTGTTACTAGTAGCGACGCAGCGCATGCGCAGGGGCAGACGCACGAGATGAGCGAGAACAAGGCATTACAGGCCTACACAACAAGGGGACCACCTTCGAAGGGGCCAAGCGCGAGCTTCAACTCGACGTCGGAAGCGCCTTCCCGAGGTGTAGCTGAAGACAGCATCGGCGGGGAGGAGAATAACCCCGCGTCCACCGCGGGCGCTCGACCACCTCCGCAACAGTTTCTCCAGAGCCAGAACGTGCTCGCGCGGCGGGTGACGAGCCCGTTCGCGCGGCCAAACCCTCACGTGGTCGAGAGGAACCGCCGCATGTCGCAGGCAGCCGCCGGAGCCCCCTTCATCGCACCTAAACCAGCGCTCGTCCGCAAGCGGGAGGACGAGCAGCTCGCGAGATTCTTTGGAGGCGCGCGAGCGGGAGGTGAGCGTGGCGTAGATGATCCACCTCCACCAGGATCTTTTGCGTCTCGTGAAGCTGCATCATCTTCAACTTCATTCATGCGTGCTAGTCGAGCTGGCGTCGGAGTAGACGGAGGGGAACAAGAAGAGGGTCCACCGCCCGTGCCGGTTCAGCGGGTGATTTCAGCGGGCATCCTCCGCACGCCTTCGTCGCAGGTCGGCGGCTGCTCCTCCTCAGTGTCGTGGTCAGCGCCGAAAAGAGGAACAGAATCAGAAGTCCGAGGAGGTGCAGATCCACATCTTCATCCCGCATCGGCAAAACAAGATGAGCTGGTGCCGGCGCGAGTCGTGGACGAACGACCGCACGCGACCACCCAGCACACAAGAACAAGATCACGAACATCAATATCGTCCCCTACGGCGGCCGCGACGAGAGCAAGGACCACTGCTGCTGGTGCAGCTGCAGCGGGATCGGGAATATTAAACAATTCTATCTCTGTGAGCCGTGAGGGCAGCCGACGGAGTCATCAGACGAACTCGTCAGCAGGCGCGGGGACGACGAATGAGTACCTCAGCGTGGAGGAATCGCTGCAGCCCGGCCCTTCCGAGGACGGGGACGGCACTTCACACGTAGAAGCGATTCCCTTTCTGCTGCAAGACGAGGACTTGATGCCTTCCATGTTGCTCCCGGTTGAAGGTGCTGTCGGTCGTGATGCCCCCGTTGCAGCGGGAGGTGCTGTTGCACCACCTCCAGCCGCCCATGGTGGAATCAGTGAAGGGGATGAGTCCTCGTCTGGTGCGGAGAAGCGAGAAATCGGGATCAGAAACGAAAACTACAACGACATAGAGAAACACATCCGCGCCAGGTCGAAAGTGTCGTCCCCAGCCGCCAGTCCGGTTACTCCGCTCGACCGCCTCCAGGAAGCAGATCACGCAGTGGCAGACTTCTTGACGCAGTTCCTTCCCGAGACGCTGCACCACGACCAGGGAGGCGCAGACAAAGATGAAGATCAAGATCTAAATCGCGATGGGCATCATGATCGCGGGGACCAGATCGAGCACAGACGCGAGGCCTTCGCGACTTCCCTCCTGCAGGCGGCAAAACGACCTTCGAGGACAATGCCGGGTTCCTCCGAGGAAGCAAACGTCGCACCGCGTCCGGGGTCTCCTGGTGCTGGGGGCCCTTCAGCTTCAGTATCCTCGTCCGATACGAGCGAGGTATGGAGCTCAACCTCTGGCTAAAGAATAAGTATCAATAAGCAGGACAGCTACTCGAACTCGTAAGAAGCAGAAAGCAGAAGTACGTCGAAGACTATTCCGACGCAAGCACGGCCGCATACCGCACGCTTGGTTGGTAGTTTCTGGAGGATGTTGGTGTTGCGGATGATTAACAGCCTCGGAGTTGATGTTACTCGTCTCGAAAATACAGATGCGGTCAGCCTCAGCTGGTGCGACAAGCCCACCAGATGAGTGAATGAATGAATGAGTCATGCTTTTAGATAGAAGTCTGACACGGACGCGGCTCCTTCTGCAAAAAAAAGCCCGAAAAAGTTTCTTCTTAGGAAAAAAAAAAAAATACTACTCTTATTTTGCTCACGATCTCGATCTTCCTTCGTTGAATTTTGCTTATTACTGGAGTGTACGGCGTTATCCTAATCGATGCATCGGGTGTGGAGGAATGAGTACTATTTTTCCACCAGCCCGGACCCGGTGCTTACTTATAAACTCTGCTTGTTGCACTTGCACAGACATTATATTCTGCTTGTTCTTGTCGCTCGTCTCGTCCACGTCCTCTTGTCGCTTCTTGTATCTTCACCCTCGATCATCTTCATGTACTATATGCCAAGCAAATAAGTATTAGCCTTGATTATATGGTGGACCACACCGCAATCGCACTGTAACAGTACGAATGAAACGAAAAGTCGGAGTAGTGTGTGTATGCTGAAGGTCACATCCCGGACTTAAGGATAAGGACCCTGTTGTAGAAGATATGTCTATGATGGAACCCCCTGAGGAGGCCTTCGACTTGTTGACAAGGTTGTTGTTCGGTTATCTGTTAGTGCCAGTCGAGGAGGAATTGTTGCAGGAGCAGAGGTAGACGAGCCACCCGAATGCGTCGTGAAGATACAGCGTTCTATTCTCTACGATTGCGCCTTCCATCAATTGCTTTCGCGAGAGTGCAGCGAGAAAGAGCGAACAACAGAGAAAACACGATACATGCATCCACAAGAGTCCATCGCACGGAGGACGAGATCGAGATCATGGAGAACCACGGCACATCTGACACTGATTCGTACGTGCACTAACAGGTATTGTCGTCCCTAGGACTTGTTTACTAGTTTAGTATAAATAAAATCGATCGGATTTTTCGGATACCGATACATACTCTTACTCAGGTGGAAGATGGTAACTGTAACAAGCACGATGGCCGGGCGTTCGCAGTTCGGCGGGAGCTCCAGCTCGTATTCTGGTGGCAGTCAGGCGAGCAAGGCCCGCATGGTGGAGCACTTTAGGGATCAGGAGCGCCAGATCGAGTCCCTCATACAGAGCAACCAGCTCATGGCGAGGAAGGTACTGCTTTCAGCTTAGCTTACTAGACTACTACTAACTTACTTTTGCTGTTGCTACTCAAGCTCACGCTCAACTCATCACCAGGTGAGCGGCCACCGTGCGCGTGCCGCGGCGGCGGTGGCGGAAGTAGCCGCGCTGCAAACGTTGAATGCAGAGCTGCTGCAGCGCGCCATGGACCTACCGAGACCGCAATCTCGACCAGTCGGGTCTACTATTAAAGGTACTTCCAGGCCTGGCTCACGGGCGAGCAACCGCATGTTGGGCGAGAGCAGTTCCGGGGGCCTCGAGAAAAGACCGCTTACAGCCACGCACAGCCTCAGAGCACACATCAAAGACCTGGAGGTACATTTCTCACGATCAATGAGAATTCCAAAGTGCTGTTGCAAGAAAGACCGATGCCAACTACTACGAGCACCGCGAACAATTCTTTTATTTCTCGCCGTGGTGGTCGCATCTTGATCTTCCACAACTTACTACATCAAAGGAGCAAGCTCGTTTGCGGGGGATTTTGCCGCCTCCCGCCCCCAAGATCGAGGAGAATGCTTTTCCCTCGCGGCCGCCGTCGCGCATGCACCCCCGGCACGCCCGCAATACCGTCGTGCCCCGCGAGCGGGTGTTTCGGGCTGACGAGAACCAGTTCCGCCAAGTGGAGGACGCATTTTGGTTGCTCCACGCCCGCGAGCGGATGCTGCGGGCGGACACGGAAGCGGCGTGTCTTCGCCTCCTAGAAAACCAGCTGGAGGAGAAGAAAAAATTCACTCAAGTTCAAGCCACTCCAGCCGCGAAGACTCCGCTGGGCGAAGACGAAAACCAAAACAGCACTGCACCCCCAGAACGGGTAGTACACCGGCCGCATGATCAACATCAAGTTCAAGCTCAGGACGAGGAGCGACCAGCTGAAGCTGATCCGGTGCCGCCCGCGGCAGATCATGAAGCAGAAGTAGAGGAGCGTTCCGTCGCCTCCGACGTCGGCGATGAAGCAGCCCCGCCTGCCGCGGCCGCGCAGTCGGGTGAGCAGATTTCCGCGACGATGGAGGTACCTCCAAAGCAAACGTCGAGCGCTGGTGCCGGAGTAGAAGCTGAGGATGAAACCGCTCCAGCGCCATCGGTCGTAGACACCGCGATTGACGAAGTCGATTTACCTGCGCCGCAGACACCAGACGCTCCTGCGTAAAAACATCGATTCCCTGTTCTCATTCGATCCGTCCCGCGGCCTTGCAAAAGAATGGCTGCTGTAGTAGTACGTAGCTCAGCGTCAGAGCGTCAGCGATAGCGTCGGCGTCCATTTGGCTCGTAGAACATAATTTCTGGATTTGGTTTTGGTGATTCATTGGCATTGGCATTGCAGCAGCAGCGACGTAGTAAGTAACTAAACTGAACTGATAATAGATACCGTTCTTCCGCTAGCGATCCGTATTCCCTTCCGATTGTCATTCTGCTCAGCGAGCACTTCGTCCGCGAGAGCTGCACCGAAGCATGTCAGTGAATGCGCACCTGAGCAATATGCGAAAACCGAAGAACGGATTTTGACTGGCCTACAGAATCATGATCCTGCACATCGGAAGATCATCATGGGGCGGCACGCTCGATACAATCACATCGGCGCAGTGGTCGGCGACTTCTTGATTCAGAGAGGAAGAACGTTCGGTTCTTCTCTGCGGGTGAGAGGTATGGAGACGACGTTCTTCAGGCGGCTGAGGGAGGTACGACATTCTGGCCGAGGGAGAATGAGATGAAGTGTTGAGATGCAGTACTATATGAAGTTCAGTTACCTCTTGTACGATGCGTGTTTGCGAAAGAATGAAAAGAAACGGAAACCACGAAGTTCGCAAATGGCACCTCCAAGGCACGCCGGTTGCAGACGGCAGGAAGACTGGTGTTATACACTCTCGAGAAGTTTCAAATTGCCGAAAATATTTTCATCTTCAACATCACCGGATGTATAATTCATTGCCATGCCTATGTCCGTCGACTTGCTTCAGTACCAGATGCTTAGAAGAGCAGACGCTGCAGAAGCAACAAAAATTGCTGGCATCGGACCAGAAGACATGGAAGAAAAACGCAAGCCCTCGGACGACGTTCCCGTCTAGTTCGGTCGTCGGCGCCAGGTGGTTGCCGACGACCGGCGTCGACGACAGTGCGCGACAGGACGCCAGTGATGCGCACCAGCATGTTGCCTAGAAGAACAACGCTCCGGAGGATGCGAGGGTGGCGGGGCGGCGTGGTGGCGACCTGCCTGTCGAAGAAGAAGATCGCGACAAATCGGAGGAGTTGGAGGCGGGGGGGGCATGATGACGACCAAGTCGAAACGAGAAGCGACACCAAGGACATAATATCCTCATCAACACGGCGGGACGAACAACCGCCCAAGTCCAGGTCCAACATGAACGTGCTGCGGAGGTCCTCGTCGACTTATTCACCAACTGCTGCTGCACGACTACAACGACCATGTCGAAAGAGGATACCTCCTTGTCCTTTCCTGTTTCGGTGTGCCGCGGTCGCATCGCTATCTTCTACCCTAAGATTCTCGTCGTCGGGACTGGGAGGCGGAGTTGCCGCCTCGCTCGTGCAGAGCAAGCAAGATCCCGCCTCCACCTCGCAGTGTACCGTGGCGGAGTGGACAGAGTGGGGGGAGTGCAGCGCTACATGCGGAAACGGCGCACACACACGGACCCGGGCGGTCACAAGCGCCTCACAGGAAAATTGTCCGGCACTCTCCGAAACTGCCGCGTGTGCTGACCAGCCGGATTGTGGTACTAAGAGGACTTTAGCTCTTCTAGTAGTTGTAGTTCTTCCTCTTTGTGTTTGTTGCATTTGCTTTGGTGAACATCAGGAGCAGCGCCATCAAAAGCACCTACTCACACCACAACGTCTCATAATTATGATGAAGAAGGAAAATGAAGGTTAAGGTTGTTCTTCAATTGTTTCTTCTGAACAAATCCCCAGCGGCGCATTGCGGCGTTTCCCAGTGGGCGGAGTGGAGTCCGTGCAACCAGATGTGTGAAAGCGTGCGGATGCGGACCATCACCATAAGCCCGGGCCCCACGGGAGCCGAGTGCCCGGCCTTGTCCCAGGCAAGGCCCTGCGACCCGGAGGACTGCGGTGCCTCCACTTTTACTTCTGTTTTACTCTTTCTCTTCGTCTTCGTTTGTTGCCGTGTAGTACAAAGTCTCCGGACTTCAACGTCAACCTTTTTCTAGATCTATCCAGCAACTGCATACTCGAAAAAAATCAAAAACTGGACTAACAGCGACGAATTGCGAAGTTTCGCAGTGGAGTATGTGGGGTTTGTGTTCCGCCACTTGCGGGACGGCTTCGCGTTCCCGCCACCGCGAGATGCTGCAGGCGCCGCAGAGGGAGGGCGCGGCCTGTCCCGAGATGATCGAGAACGAGGAATTAGGGTCCGACCAGCTGGTAAGGATAAGGAAGCACCGGGAAGAGCGGGAGCCACTAGAGATTTATTAGGGCACAGAGCTACGCCTACGTACTTAGGTAGAGCAGCCTGCAACTTGCGGAGCGAAACAGACCGCCTTGGGTGGCGATTTGTAGTCAGCTCTAGTAGGCTGCTTTGGTGTATACTGTCTAGGCCTGCCGATTAGGCGATGAAACAACACGAATTCTTACCACCTGGCCCGTTCAAAGGAGTGCGCGGTTCCCGCCTGCCACCTCGAGGGCACCATTTCGGCAGACACGCTCCGCGCAGCCCAGGGCAAGGCGATGAACCCGTGGACACTTCTGTTCGTCTCCGTGGCTATCGTGATTGGTTTCATCGCAGTGCTGCTGGCGCTTTCGCCAAACGGCATACAGGGAAAAGACGGAGTCCCGCCAGAAGACATCGAGGCGAGCTGTACTTTCTTAATACCTAACTTAGACTTACTTACTCTTACTAAGATCGCTCGTTGATGTTGTTCTTGTTCGAGCTCTCTGGCTGTCGCGGTCGTCCTCAAGCCACTGCAAGAAGTGCCTAGACTTACGGTTACGGATACGGATGCAGGGAAAAAATTCATTAAGATGTACAACGAACAGGCGTCGCTGGTGGCGCGGGAGCCCCTCCACCGTCTTCCGGGCCTGCTGGGGAGGACGCTACCCTGTTGCCGAAAGAAGGACACCATAACGCCACACCCAGCGGGGGTCGGTACATGTCGGGGTTCACCAGTAGTACTGGCAAAACATCGTACAAAGCGGGCTCGGGCAGGCCTCAGGCCTCCTCCGCAACGAGCGAGTCCTCCTCATTCTCCTGCCTCCGTGCTGACATCAGAGACACTGGCAGGAGGGTACTAAATTAGAATACAGACATAAAATACTCCGAAGTTAACTGTCCAGCTTTCTATATGTCGAAAGTGCCATCACAGATGCAACCGATCGTCGAAGAGGAGCAGGAGCTGCAGCATGATTCCGATGACCGGCACGATGAACATGAAGAGCTGAGTATGAGTTCTTGGGCACTTATGAATCCGACAACGACGGAGGAAGAACTGGAACTAGATCCGGATCCGGAACATCAAGATATTGCAGCACGTCGGCCCGTTGAGCAGAGAATGCAGATGCGCCCGATGTTGTACTACCCAAGCAGCGGTCCGTCTTCTCATAGTACTACAACATCGGCCTCTTCCTCTTCCTCCTCGTCGTCGGGCGGCGGAGTTGTATCCTCAGACTCCAAGAACTCGAATCGCCGAAGGAAGCAGGTGTCTTTCGCGGCGGCCGCAGGTCCTCGAGGAGATGGAGGACGACGAGAGGACACTGTTGAGGTGAAAGTTAGTGGAGAAGATGCTGACGAACCGCCCCCGCACAACACCAGAAGAAGTTTAACTCTCCAGCAGAGCGGGAAAGTGAACGGGTCGTCGGCTCAGGAGCAGGTCGCGGTAATAGGTGTCGACCGATTTGGCGACCACGGCGCGCCGGGAGAGTGGTCCCGCTCCCGACAACACCAACGCGATCGCCAGCAGCTAAACCGACCGCCGACCGAAGTCCCGCCGGCATTGAGGACCTTGACCCGCCGGCCTTGAGGACTTGGGTGAGGGCCTTGAGGACCTAAGCAGGTCGCTCCAAGAGCAAGAAGAAAGCGTCATCTGTTGCCATTTTCATTTTCAGTTTTACATCCGAAGTAAGTGCAAGGAGACGGGTTTTCTTTCGATACTGCAGACGTCGATCATGTTGAATAAAAAAATGTATTGAATGCAAGAACCGATGCATGTTCGTTCTCGTTGTGTGACATCACTTCACTGGTCCTAGACGAGAGAAAACCGACACGACGAAAACGAAAGAAGAAGATTCACTCTATGTCTATTCTTCACGACCATTACCTGAACCTTGAGAATATTGCCTTGAAAACCAATTCCAATGACTTTTATTGCTTTACCTTTTTCAGTTTGTGACGGTACGACCTGAAGTGGACAATCTGAATTTTCTATTGTACATGTACAACCAAGATGATCCATCCGATGATGAGATCTTCACGATTGATGTAAGTAGGCACCACCGACGAAATCAGAATCGGAAAAACAAAAACAATCGATTGCAAAAACTACAAAGGAAGGCACACGCGACGGGGCTCTTGCAGCTCCTTGCCGGTGCGGCGTTGCGTCAAGCGTACGGCAGGCCCGGGCACCTCCACTTGTTTCTTTACTTCTTTTAATCCATTTAGTCTTGGGTTTGGCCACACACTGCCACTCTGGCTCTGGTAGGGCAAATCAAAAAAAAATGAAAATCATTGTACCAGTAGGCACTGAAAGACAAAGAGCTTGACCTCGCAAACGCAAAGGCAAAACCAAAGCGTTGGCTTACGTTTAGCAGCTACAGGAGGTAGAGGCGATGTCGGGCGAGGACCTCGAGAGCTCTGTCAACAACTGCAGGTGGATCCTGCACTAGTACCCCTATCGAAGTGGGAGTGACCGCAACGCGTGAGTGAAATCGAGAAGAACAGCAAATAATGCATTGATTTATTCTCTGATGAGACCCACCAACAACCGAAGAGAATCCAAAAAAGAAAAGCTACCGTCTACGTACTTTCTTAGTCATTGATCCTATTCCTAATACTTCTCGCGGCATCCAGACTGTGCCTACTGCTACTACTTCTCGTTGCCACAAGAAACAGAAAGTGCGGCGAGCTGGGCACTGCAGCAGGGACGACGCGACAACCAAGGACCACAACGCAGCTACTTCTCATCGTCCCCCACGGAGGTTAGACCTGCACGGTCGCGGAAGAACGATTTTCTTTTCCGGTTCTTGTTCCACCTGGGGAAGGGTTGGCTTTTTCTCAGAAGCGGTAGAGTGAGAGCCCCAAAAAAAAAACGAGAAGTTCTCCGAAAAACTCGCTATTGCGGAAGAGCTATCGATCAACATCTATCTTCAAGGCGAGGTTGGGGTGGCGGAGGCGCAGGCGGGCGGTACTTATAATAGTCAAAAGCGCGCGCGGCCCCCGCTACTGCGGCGATAGGTAGAAGGATGTTTCCTGTGAAGTTCGTGGACAACCTGGATGGGTTGTCAAAAGGCACCGAGATCTACAAGCGGCTTACGCGCATAAGGGACAAGAAGGACCGCCACCTGTCCCTCGCATTCTGCAACCTGACCGACTACGCGATACCAAACGTGATGCCCTATACCTGGCTCACCAGGCTGGACTTGGGGTACTTGTCTTTACTTCTCAATCAATTGATCATAAAAACATCATTCATCTCATTCGCTTTCCATTTCCGAGCATAAGGTGTAGGAAAACAAAAACTTCGTATGACGGCTGCACTTGCACTACACCAAGGTACAACAACCTACAGAGCATTCCTGCGGAGATTGCGTCCCTGGAAAAGCTGCAGGAAATCTGCGCCCAGGACAACCCGTTGCTGTGGAAGCTGCCGGTCAGCCTTTCGACGCTGAAGGACTTGCGCGTGCTGGACGTGCGCAACACCTCGGTGTTCGAAATACCGCGCGAATACGCAGAGCTGCAGCGCTGCCTCAAAGGTTCTTGTTCTTTTAATTCTACTTTTGTACGTTAGTTTGGTCTTAGACGGACGAGAATAGCTAAAATTCATCATGAAGAAACGGTAAACGCGGAGGTCTCGCGATGCTTATCAAAAACAACAAGAAGTTGTGCCAATGAATCGATTCATCGGACAGAGTTGAATCTGCAGCAGTGTCCGTTGAAGCCGAATTTAAGGATTGCGTACGGCAAGGGCTACATGTCTCTGTTCCAGTACCTCCGCCGAAAGAACGACCGCCGCAAGTTCAAGAAGGAGCTCTACCGCCAGTTCCGCGAGGACTTGTACCCCTTCGACGCGCCCGAGCTCCTCCAAAAAAAGGTGGACGCGATCTTCGCGGCCATGAAGGACCTAACCAGTTTCGACCTACGAAAGCTGGTGCGCCACGCGCCGCGCATATTAAGTTTCAGAGGCGCACGCACACGCATTGGTCCTTCTCTACTTGTTTTCCGCCATAAGCGTTTGTTTCTACAAAGCGATGTGGAGGAGAGGGCGGAGACTATATTTGTAGTGCGTTATGTCGTATAGTAAAGATTCTATGCCAATGCCGCAGGTGGCGCAGCTCGTCCTTTATTCGTAGGGAGTGGGCGGTAGCGATGCGAGTTGTTGGTCTCGTATTTGTCTCCGACGCTGCTACTGGTGTCAAAATAAAATACGCGCGCGTGGAGTTGTCTTCTATTTTTCGTCGCTCTATTGGTTTTGGTTGGTGCTGTAGCTGTTGTATTTCTCCACTCTCTACTCCTATAAATTGTCCCTCAAGCAGCGTAGAATAAATATCGAACACGTGACAATGGACACGACCCCCCCTGCCCTCTAATCGAAGAAAGAGAAACAAACGGCCAATATTAAGTACAAGTATAGGTGCTTAATATTCTTCGGCTCTTTCTCTTTGTAAGCATGCTCCCCGACGCGATCGAGGAGATCGAGGAGAGTAGCCTGAAGGCAAAAGTGCTTCAGATCGTGGAGGAGGACCAGGGGATGCAGTACGTGGGGAAGCTGGCGCTGCAGCTGCGGGCGCTGTACTGCGACTCCCCGTTCGAGTTCGCGGGAAACCTAGCGCACGACATCTTCCTGCACTTTGTCCCGGAAGATATGTATCGGGAGCAGGAGTGGAGGTCCTCCCAGCTGGATCGATGTGTAGAAGTGAAAGTCCGAGGACTTGGTGGCGGCTAGACTGATGAAGAGAAACTCAGGAAGCGGCGTCATCTATTGTCTACGAGTAAGCGGGAGGGGGAACAATTGATGTGGTCTCAGTCTGGTCTTCGAGATCACGTTCGTCCGATGGATGCATACTTTCGTTGGGTGATGCCGTTGGTCACATCAGATGGCATTGCCGCTGGTGGGCCGCTCAGCAGTCTTCTCATTACACTTACCGTTACCAGCTGGCCTCGCTTCTTCATAGAGGACGTGGAGCAGATCTTCTCGAAGGATCGCATCTACATCCTCGAGAACGACTACCGCAAGGTCTCGCTGGACGGCATCAGGGAAAATCTCACGCACCTCAGGAACGCGAGATGGTACCGCCGTACGCGTAGTGTAGTTGTTGCCTCGCGACTCTTTCACTACCTTCACTGTGTTACCATACTAGCCAAGCAGAGTCCTCTCTCTCTCGGCATCGCAGGTACAGGTCGGTCTGTGCGCGTATCCGTACCATGTACACCGCGTCGGACCTGGTTACGGACGAGCTCGTGGACAAAATCTTCGACCACTGCCTGGAGTCGGCCAGGCACGACTATGGTGGGGCCAGCAGGTGGTAAGTGGCTATTAAGTGGTACGTGATTTTCTGGGGGGCTCTTCGGGATCCCCTTTGATGGTGCTGCGGTCTACTGCATCAGGAGAAAAGTCGGCCTCCCGCGGTCGGTACCAGGCCTGATTCCATCCCTCCACCCTGGAGCTAAAAATAAGTCGTCACTCTAGCAGGCGCCTGCTTTTGCCCTGCTTATTTCAGGATCTACTATCCCTAGTAGAAATAGCGCCATAAGTATGCTATCATTATTACTATCATAACCATTGCAGTGCTATTACTATCATAACCATTCTTGATCTTGCCCCTGGGTTTTCATGGCCTTCCTCTTCGCCTCCCACTTGCTCACTTCCCTGCCGCCCCTACTCCAAACAATGGGGCATCTCTGAAACCGCCCCCGACCCCTTCGCGCCGGGTAGACTTCAGAGCGCCTTGATCGGCACTCGCCATCGCTAGGGCAATCGATCCGCCATCGCTAAGGCAATCCGCCATCGCCAATTGCAATTGCAAGTCGGGACCCACCGCCTTGTGCAAGTACTTTCCTACCAGTTCCCTACTTGTTACCACCTGGCCCCTTCATAACGACAAACAGCTGGTCGAGGCCGCCCTAGAGAAAGTGCTCCCGCTGACCTTTCCCGAGGCCCTGGAGGCACTGGAAACGGGGAAACTCTTTCCTTTTCTGGGGCTGATGGGGGACGGCGATGGGATGTTGGGGGAGGATGTTGGGGTCGACGTGAGCATGGAAATGGACGAAGAGGGGTCGGGAGGTGGAGAGTAAGTCACAACATAAAATCCAACTACAAGTACAACGTGACATCGACTTACTACGCTCGACCTGCGCCGTCGAACAATTTCGCCGCATTTTTGGTGGTCGGAAGCGTTTCATCTGGATCTGCAGGGAGTGGTCGTGGCACTGCTGTGTAGTGTTCTTCAAGCAGAGACTTTCGTCTTCGATGCCCGGGTGCGCTCTTCTGGTCGCTAGTCTGAGAAATCTTTGGTGTCTGATACTGATTTTTATTTTTCTCCCCGCCTTGTGTCCGAGGCAGACTCCGTCGAGGAAGTTTGGCTACTTTTGATGAAGACTACGAAATCATCATCACCGTTAATTGCCAGCACGGTCGCCTTAATTGTATCTCCGGGA
The DNA here is from genome assembly GCA_005223375.1 of Amoebophrya sp. AT5.2. Taxonomy (NCBI): domain Eukaryota; class Dinophyceae; order Syndiniales; family Amoebophryaceae; genus Amoebophrya; species Amoebophrya sp. AT5.2. The sequence continues at coordinate 956 of RXOD01005478.1, read as the reverse complement.
TGAAGTTGAAGATGATGAAGAATACTTAGAAGTTGTTTTCCGTCACTTCCTTCGTTGCTTGTTGCGTCGGTCTCGGTCATCATCTCGACTGTATGATCTACCCCGATCGGTCTCCTCGGTCGCGACTGCCATCAACATGTTGCTGAATGCATCTGATGTCGTTTCTCCGGTGTGGTATCGCCGTCTGCAACGACCTGCTTTTGTGCATGGATGCTTCCGCTTCCCCTCCCTACATCTGCAATTGCTGCTCTTTCGGCAGTTTAATTTTGTACGACAAGTAGAAGCATATTCGTACGACGAGCACAAGCTTCGGCTTCCAATTTTTCCTACTTTGACTTTCCCCGACTACTATAAATAAGATAGTCCTCCGACGGACCGGTAAAAAGTACGTGTAGCATGTGAATCGAATCCCCGAAAGAACCTCGCTCCTGCCATGATGCACAACTAGATGAGAGGCGTTTGATAGATCTAGAGAATCTTTGTACTTACTTCCTTGTATTTGATGGGCAACAAGTAGTAGTAGAAGTGTGATGGGCTCGGGTTGACCTTGACGTGGATCTTGATGATGGTGTTGGTGCCCGAATAGCTGCAAGAAAGCTATAGGTCACCAGCGGACAGGCCGCTCGCTCCTAAGTAACACCTTCACGACCTCCTCCGCGCTTGACGTGGACATCCACATCAAGTTTCGTTTCGATTCTTCGTTTTTATTTCGTCCACCTTCTGGGGCTCTCCTCACAGACTCGCGCGCCTCGAGTAACATGGAGGAGCACGATCCGGCAGCTTCTGCGGAGGATCATGACACCGGCGCAAGGTACTTCTTATTTGACCACAAACAAGAAACGAATAAAATAAATTGCACTGAGCACTTCTTTCATCGGATTTTTGACCTTGCATCACCAGAAATTTCACAGATCATGAAAAAATCCATAAAATAAGCAGTGCCCCCCCCGCGGCTG
>RXOD01005477.1:0-13870 GCA_005223375.1 Amoebophrya sp. AT5.2 | reverse complement strand
TCGTCTTGAATTGTAGTGGTCTGCACTTTCTGGACCAGCTCGCGAGCTGGACAGGTTTCCGCAAAAAAGGGGGTCCCTTTTGCCACTCATGCATAATTTCGCCTCCCGCAAACCGCCGACAGAGCGGGCTATCCACTGGAAAAGCACAAAGCGACTCGGCGCTCCGAACCTTGTCGGTATCGTCAAGCTGGAGAACGGAAATGCAAATGCGGGTACCTCCAGAGCCGGCGGAGCGGTGCGGGGACGCGCACTGCGCATGACGGATCGAATTTTGTGGGGCGAAGTCGCTTCGCATGGTATTCCCAAGGACGAATATAAAGAACGGGAGCAGGGACGACTGTGCATCACGATGAATTCGATCGTGCGCGATTTCGACCCGGAGAGCCTTTGTGAGGGAGATGTAATTGCGATCATCGACTGCATGACATTCGTGCCGGAATACATCCCGGTGCTGCGGGCGCTGGAGCTGCAGGCACAAACGCCGTTGCCATTTCAGGAGGGAGCCATGTTGAATCTGAACGCGAAACAACCAGCAGACACGAGCAACTGTGTGTCTCTGGAGGATACCACTTTGTTGCAGAACGCCTCTGCTGGAGGTGCTGTGCCGCCACGCTCCTTGCTGAAAACACTCGTCGAGGAGATGATTTCGGAAAGCACGCTGCAGCCGATCCGGGAGATCCGCCAGAACAGCGGTTTGCGGAGCGAATTAAGTAGAGAAATGGTAGAGTTGATCGAGAAAACCACACTCGATAAGGGACAGCTGGTAAACTTCGTCGACAGCCTGCGTAACGCGGTGCATTTAACGCACGGCCCACCGGGCACGGGGAAGTCGTATCTGGGGGTGGTAGTCGTCCGCGCTCTCATGTGCATCCGGAAGCTCTGGATGCGACAGAACCCGTCTGTGGGGCAGCCGCCGATCCTCGTTTTGTCTTACAAGAACCACGCAGCGGACGAATTTCTCACTGACCTAGTGAAAGCCGAGCCGCAAGCGTTCAGAGCTGCATTTTCGCCCTTCTTCAATCAGTCGAGGGGTGGTGGCAGATTCAGCAGTAGCGCACAGTTGGTTCGGATGGGCAAGACGGAGGTCCCCGAGCTGCAACAGTATTGCGAGAACCGACTTGTGCTCGACAGCGATCCACGTCTATACGGATGCAAAAACGCGCTCGCGGAACTGAACGATCTGCGGAAAGCATGCCATGCTGTGAAAAAAGCTTCTTTGCTTTTCAACAGCTACCAATCGGACATGTTCAACCACGACTCAAGGAACGCTGCCGACGAAGCAAACGCCGACCGCAAGCGACGCCGGGCAGCGTACGAGGCTACTGAAGTCCTGCTAGCCGCCATCGTGCGGGCGCGCAAGCTCAAGGAAAGTTTTGTGGACAATTTCGCCCAGGACGGCGAGAGCGCGGAAGATGCTGGCGGAAACTCGCCTTTCGACGAGCTGGGCAGCAGCGACGATGGAAACAGCGACAGCGTTCCGTCGATTGAAGAGCAGCTCAGAAAAGTGGCAAGTTTCATGACGCTCGACAAAAGTGGCGACGAGCGCTTCGGGGAACTCCAGAAACTAGTGAACAAGGACAAGGACATGAAGGACGGACTTGCAACATTGTATGGAGGTATTGCGCACTACATCGAATGCGACCCGCGTTACGACCAGCCGCATGAAATTTTGCTCATGTTCCTGAACGGCCAGCGCCCGTTCCCCCGGTGCCGGTACCACGAGCACAAGTGGCCTGACGTGGAGGACCTGTCCTGCATTCCAACGTGTGTGCAGGTAGCTGCAACGGAAGACGTGGAGCTCTGTGACCAGCATCGTTGCCGCCTTCCCGTTGGACCTCCCAATCAGCGGCGGCGCTGCGAAAAGCCGATCCATCCGTACAAGCGATACCTCTGTTCTGATCACGCGTGCTGGGTGCAGGGTTGCGAAGAACCGTGCGTACGAAACAAAGCTTATGACAGCTGCAGTAGCGGTGAAGTCGAACAGCTTCGTGAGTACTACTGCGGGTTTCACGCTTGCTTCAAGTGCCGCGAACTGGGCGTTTCGCCAGCAAAACTTGCCTGCGACGAACAGCCGCGTAACGTGTGTGAAGACCACCCATTGTGCTGCCAGCCGGACTGCACAGAGCTGTCTGAACCCAACGAGGACTACTGCAAAAAACATAGCTGGCCGTATTGCAGACACCAGATCGTGGGGGGCATGCAGTGCCGCAGCTGGTCGGTTACGCGAGACATTCCATACTGCCAATTGCACATTGAGTCTTTCTTTGCCGCTCCGGGAGCAGAGCCGGAGCTAATGTGCACGTCGACCATCGAAGGAGTGGGCACAGACGATGCTGAATTCGCAGCGGCGATTGCAGGGAACGGCCGCAACCGGATCTGCAAGGGGAAAAACCGGAAAGGTCAGGCATGCGGGAGCAATGCGATGGCTGGCGCAGACTTCTGTCATGCACATGCGCCGCCGCCGAACATCAAGGAATCTGAATCGAAATCGTCGAGCGCGAAAGAAGATGTCGCACAAATCGTGAAACACTTTCCTCCCTCTGGTGAATCTGGAAACAAGAACACGGCATCGAAATCTACCACCGACGCAGATCCACAGGCTTTCTCGCCTGACGGTTTCGACACGCCGAGGAGCAGCGTTTCCATTGCAAGTCAGGCTGGGGGGAAACACGCGCAGTTAGGTCAAGATGTGCCTGATGGTGCAGAGCGTAATGTCGATGCGAAGAGCGATGAAGGAGATCAAGGACGATCAGACGGCTTCGCGATCGGTTCACACGACGAAAGCGACGATGACCAGGACGACTCCTCTGGGCGCCGGCCTCCTCCCGGACTTGATTTCGCCGATATGGCGGACCGGTATGACAACATCGACGAAGTAGAGGAAGGAGACGGGGTGCAGCGTCTTCGTGAAATTTTTGAGATGGACGACGAGGGACAGCAGGATGACAATGGGGGTGAAGCGGAATACGACACATTAGAATTTTCAGGTGCTGGTAGCCAGGCGCACGAGCGCGACAATAGACACACGGCTACGGGACCACCTCCACCAGGACAGGGTACTACTTTCAGCCACTATTTGCGAAAATACACAATTATGAGTTGTATGATAGATTTGTTGAGCGGGCGTTTAGGGGAAGTAGTGATTCCTGCCGCTTTCCCTATCGCACTGTTGATTCACCTGCGAATCATTGTCAGTCCACCATGAAAATTTTTCATGTCCTCAGGCTGTTACGGGTCTGGTCCGGCATCGAGCACCGCAGACGATACCAATTTTGCAACGCCCCCCACAAGCGACTTTCCGCCCAACACCAACTACATCCCCCCACACCAGTGGCATTGGAACATGACTCTGGCGGAGCGATGGGACGCCTGCCAGGAATTCATGTTTGATCAGATCACGCAGCTGCAGGCCGTGCTCGAGTGCGTGAAGCAGCAGCACGTCGTTGCGCGAAAGCGGCTGCGCGACGCTGAGGTTCGCGCGAAGGCGAAGGTCTACGAGAACAAAACCGTCATTGGCGGTACAATCGTCGGCTGCATCATGCGGTTGGAGGCTATTCGCGCCACGCAGCCCTTCGCTGTGATCGTTGAGGAAGCGAGCGAGGTTTTGGAACCACTGCTGTTTTCGTGTCTGGGCCCCAGCACGACGAAATTCGAGATGATCGGCGACCACCTGCAGTTGCAACCTAATTTGATGGACAAGTGGGACTTCATGCGGAGAAACCGAGTCAACGTGAGCATGTTCGAGCGGCTCGTACTCGCGCCGAACAGTCATCTAGTGCCACACGGGGTGTTGTCGATTCAGCGGCGAATGCGGGCCGACGTTGCTGACTTGACCCGCGAATACTACAAGGACATCACGGCGATCGAGGATCATGCAGTTTGCGCTACGAAAATTCTCCCGGGTGCGACCGCGGCGCGCAGCTTCTGGCAGGGCCGCGAGGTGCCCGGGGTCGGGTCGCATCTCTTCCTCTGGACGCACCGCGGCCAGCAAAGCAAAGCAGACGTGGGTAAGAGCAATATCAACCGAGACGAAGCGAAGCGCTGCGTGTATTTGGCGTACTACCTGTCGCAGTGCGGGGTGAAACCGGAGTCAATCGCTATTTTGACACCGTACAAGGGGCAACTTATGTTGTTGCGAAAAATGCTGCTGCAGGACAAGACGAAGAGTCGTTTGCTCGATTGGGACAATACGGCGCCAAACCAGGTGCGGCTGTCGACGGTAGACCGCTTTCAGGGGGACGAAGCGGACGTGGTCATCATCTCGCTGGTTGTGGACGAAAATTCGCCCACGCCTTTCGTGAAGCAGGTGAACCGCATGATCGTTCTGTTGTCGCGCGCACGGCTCGGCATGTACGTCCTCGGCAACGTGGGCTATTTTGACTTTGAGAAACGGAGATCCGAATCGCAAGAAGTGAAGCACTGGATGCGCACCCTCGAGCTGCTGGAGAAGGCCCCGGAAAACTCAGACAATGCGAGAGGGAAGAATGTTATCGTGCCGAAAAAGGACTCGGAGAAATTGTTGGGCGCGGATTTTGTGTGTCCCGAGGCAACAGACGACCCGACCGGCGCAGGGATTCAAGTTCCGCTCACTCATGCGTTGTTCAAAGACGTGCGCGTCGGGCAAAAACTGCCGCTTTGCTGCCCGCAGCACCCACTCGTGTCCACCACGCAGGCGCAGAAAGCAGAGGATTTGCAGCTCGGCTTTTGCGAAATCGCTTGTGAGGAGGTCTTACCGTGTTCCCACCCTTGCGGGCTCAAATGCCACTGGCCCAGCAAAAAACACAACACCACGTGCAAAGCGCCCGTGCCGTCGCCCTGCAACAAGCACCCGGGAGAAATTCAGTGCGTCGACGTGTACAAAAACGCCTCCAAGGACGTCGCGGCTACGGTTGATATTGCGAAGGCGCTGAAATTCTACAAATGTCCGGTTAAAGTGTCGGTCACGCTTCCGTGCGGGCATGAAGAAGAGATGACCTGTGCGGAGGAAGACGCGATCTTGTCGGGGAGTAGACGTTACCCAGAGTGCAAACGTCCGTCGCCAAAGCCGTATATTCGTCCATCGTGCGGACACGAATTCAACGTCACCTGCGCACAGTTGGTTCAGTACGAGAAATCGCCAGCAACAGTTCCGAAATGCGAGAAAAAAGTGCAGTACTCCCCGAAGGACTGTGAGCATGAGCGCGAGATACCATGCTACCTTCAACAGCAGTACGCCAACGGGACAGCGGTGTTTCAGTGCCCGAAGCGCGTTTCCGTCTTGTTGCCGCGCTGCGGCCATTCCGCAAAAGTGGCGTGTGCGGAGGAAGTGCGACTTCGGCAGTGGCAGCCGGGGCCTGGAAAGGAGCGCTGCGCAGATGTCGGCATGGTCTGCGAAGGCGTTCGTTACGGGCCGAAAGACTACACGTGTCGCGAAGAAACCACATTCGTCCGGAAGTGCGGCCACGAACAGAAGATGCCATGTGAGCAAGCATTTGTGCAAGCAGAGGTGAAAAGTCCGTGTCAAGAAATGGTAGAGGTGAAGAACCCGCACTGCGGCCACTTGTGCAAGATCAAGTGTGTGGATGCAGGTTTACTCGATCCATCACAACAGGGCCCTACGTCACCGCAGGACGTGTTGAATCAAAACACGACTACCCCGTTCCCGCGGACCCTACCACGTGGCATGGACCAGTGCAACTGCCCCGTGACGCTTCACCGCGATTGTGGACACGTCGAACGGACAACTTGCGCACGAGCCCGCCGTATCCCGCTTCACGAATGCTCAGAAATGGTGACGGTGCGCAGCCCCCTTTGCGGTCACGAAATTTCGGTTCCATGTCGTCTGCGCGCCGCCGTCGAAAAGTGGAAGCCGTGGTGCAGTGCAGTCGAAGAGCAGCTGCAGACCACCGAGACATTACCATTCCGTGCAAAAGCACGAACCGGCTGCGGACGCGCTCCTGACGCGGTGGCAGATTGCCTCAAGCAGTGCAGTAAGAAAGTCACGGTGAGCAAGTCTTGCGGGCACACGTTTCGAGAGACTTGTTCTGAGTTGTTACAGATCGTTGCGGATGGTGGTGAGGTCAAGAAGGGCGCAAATTGCTCGGAAAAGGTGACGCGACCTCTGCGATGCGGGCACGAGGTGACCGTGACATGCAAAAAGTGGCAAAAATACGTCGTGGGGCAGGAGGACATTCAGTGCAAACAGAAAGTGCAAAAACCATGCTGGAACGCGTCGGAGTGTGGCTCCACGAATCTCCTGGTGCAGTGCGCTGCGACGGCTGGAGGGAAGATTGTCTGCTGCGACAAGGAAACGGCGTGGATCTGCACAGAAGCACACGAGCATCCCTTCAAGCTCTGTAGATACGAACCACCAACCAGCTGCCCGACGTGCAACGATACCGACCTGGACGTAGCCATCGATTACGCAAACAGCAAAACGGCCGCGCCGGGGTCTGGGGCGCCACACGAAGACCCAAGCGTGATGACGGCTGGCGTGAGTGATTCGGTGCGGGAGCAAAAAGGATCGCTTTTCGGACGGTTGTTCAGCGGGAGCGGCAGGGGAAGCTCTACGTCGCGAGCGGTGCCGTCATGTGTCGTTAACACGTGTCTAACTAGCGTGGATTCTCGACTTGTGACGCACTTGCCCATGGGTGAGGACGACATTGGAGATTTTTGGCGTGAGCAGGCCGCGTGCCTCCAGAAGTTTAAGCAGTTCCGCGGGCAGTCCACGCAGCCGACGAATGCGTTTGAAAAACAGCTATTCAGGCCCGCACTCATCCCAGTGTTTTTCGTCCTATCGGCAGAAGAAAAGAAGAGAAGGGAGCAGCAAGTCGGCTTCCGCAAGAAAAGTCAGTTTGTCACTGCAAAAACGTTGGGCGGTATCGGGCTGCACCGGCTCACGGTGGAAAACCTGCGCAAAGTGGCTGGAGCGGCGATATCATCTTCAGCCACATCAGCGGCAGGGAAAGTGCACATGTTGTGTGGCTACCTGTACACGATCAAGTCGAGGCAGAATTGCGAGTGGCCGACCAAGAAGACCGAGAAGAACGTGATCAAAACGTGGCGTGAGGCCGAAGGATGTGACACCATAGAACTGAAGCCGAAGAGCAGTACCGACGCCAGCGTTCTGATCGTTTGGAGCCCCTATCCGCTGTACGCCACACACTGCGTCGGACCACTAACCGCTGATGATCTTCTCGACTGGTGCAACGATCTTGATCTGAATCACACTAATTCGCTAGCGCCCGTCGACCTCTCGCCGCAAGGCGTGCAATTCCATGAGCGGGGTGGTGGGACCAAGCCTGTTATTGGTCAGCCAGGGAAACCGGAGTCCGCGTCGAGTTCTGGTGATTATGTGTCGGGCACGAGTTCTGCAGAAGCCAACGAGGATACATCGTCTGCCAGTACGACGCCAGGTGGTAGCTCTGTGGTAGACGCACTTGCAGGCTCCGCAGCAGAAAGTCTGCTCTTTCCGAACCAGTTAAAGAAGAGCGCCGCTGATGAAAAGGACGTGTTGGATATTTCGAAAACCATGGGAAAACATAGGGCCGCCGAGCTTGGAAAGAAGTTGTCGTTCGTCAACCCCGACGCCCCGCTGTTCGCAGGCAAAAAGATACTGGAAAAGCTGGCTGGTCCTGACAGTCAGAACAACGCGCAGGAAGACACACCCGGTTATTCCGATAAAAGCAGGACCCGGGCGCTTCTTCTGCACGTTCTCGCCGCGCTGGAGTTTCGCTCGTGCGACGACACGAACCGTGCAGAAGAAGAGCTCCGTGAATACTGCAAAGAATCCACGAAGTGCGCCGGTGTGCCAGCCCATCCACTCGCTCTTCTGGCCTTCGCCCGACTCGGTGTGCTACGTCAAGCAAGCACTGAAGACACAAGAACGACCGATCATTCATTGATCAAGGACGCTGCAAAAATGACGAGTTTGCTCGTCGCATTCCGCGATCGCTATCTGGTCATGGCTGAGAAGCTTCTAACGGCCGACGAGCAAGCGGCTGTTGCTTCTGTCGACGCTCAATGCGAAGGGGAAGATGAAAACGAGGACGCTAACGACGGCTTTCCCGCAGAGGACCCTGCCGACCAGTGGGCAGACATGAAGGAGACGGAGAACTGCCGTTCCGACGCAATGGACAATCTACTGAAATTAACCGGTCTCCGCCGCGTGAAGATCGCCGCGTTGCAGTTGTTCAAGAAGGGCCTTGCCTTCGCTTCCATGGACTCTGAGACCCGCAAGAAGAACGCGCCTTCGCTAAACTACGTGTTTCTTGGCAATCCCGGCACCGGGAAAACCACTGTTGCGCGGCTCTTCGCCCAGATCCTTCACGACTCTGGATTACGGAAAAAAGAAACCTTTGAAGAAAATAGCGCACAGGAGCTCAAGGACGCAGGTGTCGACGAGTTCAAGAAAAAGGCAAAAGCTGCCATGGACGGCGTGTTGTTCATCGACGAAGCGTACAATCTCGATCCTGTGGGAGACAAATTTAAGGGCGGCCCCATTGCGAACGAGCTGCTGACGCTTTCCGAGAACGAGCGGGAAAGGCTCACCTTCATTCTGGCGGGATACGAGGACGAACTGAATGACAAGCTGTTTGCCTACAACCCTGGGTTCAAGAGCCGCTTCACGGAGGTGGTCTTCGAGGATTTTGACTTTGACGAGCTGCTGCAGGTCTGGAACCACCTTCGGAAAGAGCGCAAATGGCGCGAAGCGGACGAGCGGTTGGGCAAAGTGGTCGTGCGGCGGTTGGCGAAGATGCGGGGTAGGAAGGGTTTCGGAAACGCGCGCGACGTGCGGAAGAAGCTGGAAGAAGCGACGAGTCGGGCCATGGCGCGTCCAGATTTCAATGGTGGGGATCTTGTGCTCGAAATTGCGGACGCGATCGGTGAAAACCCGGTGCTGAACGAGAAGCTTGCGGGTGCAATCGAGGAGATCAACCGCAAGACCGGGTGGGCAGCGGTAAAAGCTCAAATCAGAAATCTCGTGGAGGTATGCGGCGAAAACTATAAACGGGAATTGTCCGGGCAACCGGCGCTGCCGATCTTTTTAAACCGCATGTTCCTTGGCAATCCAGGCACCGGAAAAACCACGTGTGCGAAGCTGTACGGTCAGGTGCTGAAGCACCTCGGTTTTCTCTCAAACGGCGAGGTTGTGGAAAAAACAGTGGGGGACCTCGGTGGTGCGGTTGTGGGTGAGGCGAAGCAGAAAACCGTGAGCCTCCTCGAGGCGTGCCGCGGCAAGGTGCTGCTGATCGACGAAGCGTACGGGCTCGACGATAATCTGTACGGCAAACAGGCTCTGGATGCGCTGGTCGAGAAAGTGCAAGGCACCGAGGCCGACGACATTGCTGTCTTGTTGCTAGGCTACGAGGAGCAAATGCTACAGATGCTTAACCGACAGAACCCAGGTTTGAAGCGTCGCTTTGCCCCCGACCAGGCGTTCCGTTTTGAAGACTACTCGGATACTGAACTGGATACCATCCTCATGAATGAATGCAAGAAGAACCTTTGGGTGCCAGCACTCGAGTTCCGCGAAAAGGCCATGAAGATGCTGGCGAGGCAGAAACGCAGCGGGTCGCATTTTGGTAATGCTGGATCCGTGCACAACCTTCTGAAAGCCGCACTGACCAAAGCGAGCGCTGCGCGCAAGTGCGACGACGAGGGCAAAATGCAGCTAAAACCCGAAGACATCGAGTTGCCCGAGGACGCGTTTGCTGGCGAAGATCCGTTCGCGGCTTTGGACAAATTGTACCGCATGGAGGAAATCAAAAAAAAGTTGAAGGATTTGAAGGCGCTCGTCGACGCGGCCGAAGAGGATGGAGATAGCCCTCCAGATTTAGGTCATTTCGTTTTCGTGGGCGCGCCGGGGACCGGAAAAACGACAGTGGCATCGATTGTGGCGAAAATCTTGTATCGGTCCGGCTTTTTGGCCCGTGACCACGTGGAGATAACGACGGGCCAGGATTTGACGGGCGAGGCGGCTGGCACGACGAAAGCGAAGGTGAAGGAGGCGCTGGAAAAGGCGCAGGGAGGAGTTCTGTTCGTCGACGAGGCGTACGAACTCGGCAAGGGTGCGTTCGGGTCGGAGGCCTGCACAGCATTGGTCGCGGCAATGACTAGTGATGCTCACAAGGGTGTCGTCATTATCTTCGCAGGCTACCAAGCAGAAATACAGAACATGCTGAAAACCAACGCGGGTTTGAAAAGTCGCTTCCAGAACTTCTACGAATTTCCGGACTGGAATCCTGCCGATTGCGTGCACATGTTCCAGTCGCGTGCGGAGTCTGAAAGCGTGCAGTTTGAAGATGCGAATACCGCGGCGAAAATACTCGAAAAGGGGTTTGATAAACTGCGGAAGTTAGACGGGTGGGCCAATGCGCGCGACGTGTCGAACGTGTGGAAAAAGGCGGCCTTGCAGCGCGTGCAGCGGGAGAAGTCGAGGACGAGTGATGGTTGTAAAACCCTTTCAACGGACGACATCAAGAACGCGCTCGATGTGGAAGTGAACACGCGTATGGGAAATATTGCTACCTCGGTGGCGTCCGCCGACAAAGACAGTGATCCTTTCGCACCACTCGACGGACTGTACCGAATGGACGACGTGAAGCAAACGCTGCAGGCAATCAAATCGCGGAGAGACCAGGCGCTGCAAGATGGCGAAGACCCGCCGGCACTCGGCCACTTTACCTTCACGGGCGCACCCGGTACGGGGAAGACGACGGTGGCGCGCGTGTTTGCGGAAATTCTTTGTAAGCTGCAGTTGATCGGCCGGAACCTAGTGGTCGAGACCACCGGGCGCAGCCTCACGGGAGAATATGTCGGCTCCACAGCGAAGGTCGTGCACGAAAAGTTAGATCAGGCGAAGGGAGGCGTTCTTTTTATCGACGAGGCCTACGACTTGGGAAAGAGTCAGTACGGAGAAGAGGCGGTCACCACCTTAGTAGCCGCCATGACGAATCCAACCTACGCCGGCATCGTGATGATTTTTGCCGGCTACCAGGACGAAATCCATCGCATGCTGGACACGAACGAAGGTCTGAAGTCGCGCATCACACGCCACCTCCGGTTCCCCGACTGGACACCCGAAGACTGCGCTGACGAAATCGCGAAAACAGCAGCGAGGAAGAATTTTGCATTAGAAGAAGACGAAAATGGAAATGCGATCAGAATCATTCTGCTACAGGGCTTCAAACGCGTTATCCCTTTGAAAGGCTGGGGTAACGCGCGCGACGTGACAGGGTTTTGGGATAGGGTCATGGAAAAACGCGCACAACGCTCGACGCAGAACAACGACGAAGCGAAACGCATTCTGATCGCCGATGTCAAAACTGCGATGAACGAGTTGCTCGCAGCGCGCGGAGGCTCGTCGGCGGCGGACGGCGCGTTGCACGAAGACCCATTTGCGGATCTCGACAACCTCTATCGTGTCGAGACTATCAAAAAGGAGCTTCAGAGGCTGCGCGATACATTTGAAATGGCAAAACGCGACGATGAGGATCCCCCACCTCTCGGCCACTTCATTTTTGTTGGCGCCCCGGGCACTGGGAAGACGACAGTTGCGCGCGTCATGGCAACTATCCTTCACCGTCTTGGTCTCATCGGCCGTAACAACGTCGTGCAAACCTCTGGCTTGGAGCTTACGGGGCAGTATGTCGGGCAAACGAAGAAGGTTGTTGAGGAGCAATTGGAAAAAGCGAAAGGAGGCGTGCTGTTTATCGATGAGGCGTACACTCTTGGGAGAGGGCAGTACGGGGCAGAGGCTGTCGATACGTTGGTCGCGGCGATGACGGATCCGCAATACGCGAATCTGGTTGTGGTGATTGCCGGCTATCCTGCGGACATCGATGAGATGTTAGACGGCAACGCCGGTTTGAAGAGTCGTCTCTCGCGGACCATCGAATTCCCGGACTGGACACCCGAAGATTGCGTGGCGTGCTTCGAAAAAAAAGCGGCCGATAGTAAGTTTGCAACTTTGCCAGAAACCGCAAAGGTGGTGCTGGAACAGGGCTTCGCGAAGCTTCGAGAGCTCGACGGCTGGGGCAACGCACGCGATGTAGAGGACACCTTCCGGAAGGCGAAAGAAAAGCGCGCGTCTCGCGTAATGGAACAAGCTAGAATAGAAGAGCAAGCTGCTGGAGGTGGAGGCGAAAGTGAAAGTACGGAAAGTAGAACCATCGAAAAAGAACTCACGGAGGCGGACATCAAAAGCGCACTGGAAGAGAAGGTCGAACAACGGCAGGTGGGCAAAAATGCGGAAAAAATGACAAAGAATGGAGGCTCGTTGCAGAATCTAAGTGATCTCTTCTCGCCGCAAGTGGATGTGCGTCAAGCCGCTCCTGCTTCCCCGCCTCAACAGAGCGCCGTGGAGAAAGATCAACAGCAGCCAAGCATTACAGTCGAGGTGGAACAACAAGAGCACTACGCCGAGCGCCAGCAGAGCGTGGAAGTGGAACAGCAGCAGGAGCAAGAAGCCGTGTCGATGGACGAAATTTGCATTGAAGCACAAGTTGAAGAGAAGGGTACTAACGACGGGTCAAATACACATGCCGGTATCCACCTCCGCGATCCTGGCGTGTCCGACGCGGACTGGGCCGCCCTCCAGGCTGCGAAGGCCGAGGAGAAAGCCTACGAAGAAGAGTGCCGGCTCGAAGAAGAGAAGCGCAAGCGCATCGAGGCGGAAATCGAAGCCCAGCTGCGGGCCAAGCAGCTCGCCCAGGAGGAGTACGAAGCGAAAATGCGCAAATTGCAGCAAGAGCGGGAAGAGGCCGAGCGCCGCCGCCGCGACGCGGAAAGAATACAAGAAAACCTACGGAGAATCGGGAAGTGTCCGGTGGGGTTTGCCTGGTACAAAAGCGGAGGCGGGTGGCGGTGCGGAGGCGGAAGTCACTTTGTCAGCGACGCGGAACTGCATAAGAATTTTTCGGTGCCGGCGTGACCGTGAGGAAGAAGAAAGTGATTATTAATTTATTTAATGTAGCAAACTAACTGGCATCAATAACGATCACGATGGAGAGTTTCTGTTTATTTTGAACCTCAGCCTTGGTGTGGGCTTTTTATTGCATGCGAATGAACTCCGACTTTTGCTCTACAGTTGTACGAAGGACTTCTGTTTTATCCGGGCGTTTCGTGAAGATGAGGAACAATCTATCAAGTCGACCTAGAATCACGCTACCTGCAGGATAGTTCTATTTCATCTATCGGTCGTACGTCCGGTACCGGTTCCAAACTTTTTTCGACAAGCTGTTTTATCCACACGAAAAATGATTTCGCGAACTGTATACGATTCATTCCGCAGATTCATCATCCACATTCTCCTGATCACCTTCATCCACGCATGTCGCAACTTCAACGCAAAATCTCGACGATGCAAGCACGAAAAAAGCGGTACTAGTTGCCCGGAATGCTTGTCATTCCCTCATCCGCACAAACAGGGCAACAAAAAGCTCATCCCCTTCCATCTTCAACGCAAATCATCCAGTGACGCAAAAAGGCTAATCATCAGATGTAAAAGTAAAACCATGTCCGTCCTCTACCTCCCTGCCCCCCGCAGCAGTATCAACCTTTACTCGGGGTGTATGAATGCAGTGTTCTAGCAGAAACCGCTTGTGATACGGTTTGAATCGGGGTCACACATGACGCATTGGTGCGTGCTTGTAATCGCACAACTTAGTTAGTTCGCAAAGAGCGAACGCCTGTGATACGGTTTGAACCGGCGTTAGATATGACGCATTTGGGCGTGCTTGTAATCGCAGAAGTTAGGTTAGTAGGCAAAGAACGCTTTTGATATGGTAATGGTTTGAGCTGGGAAGTCGTTCCTAAATGGCTTTCCCGGGAAGTCGTTCCAAAACGATTTTCCTGGGAAAGTCGGTCTGGAATGATTTCCCGTCCGACT
>RXOD01005476.1:0-13875 GCA_005223375.1 Amoebophrya sp. AT5.2 | reverse complement strand
CCAAAGACTCCGAAGACTTCTGGGCCTACTTTTCGGGACACGGACAAATTTCCTCTGCATACCCGGCGCCGCGGACGCGTCCAACTGCAGGCTTCCGCCAGCCCTGGGCAGTTGTGTCGGTTCGTGAAGAACGGCGAACGACGAGGCGGCGAAACACAGTGCACAAATGGTGCGAGGTCTGTTGGCACCTTGACCGACTTTGTGACGAGCATTGGACGTTCGGAAGAGAACCACCAAAATGGGCACTCCCGTACAGACTGCGCGGAAACAAGTCGAAAAACTGCTCTCAGAACCATGGTCGACCGAGAAACAAGAATACGACGTTGGATAACGCTGGATACTTAACGAGAGACAAGACGCTGGGAAACAAGACGCTGGATAATTAACCCAAAAGCACAAAGACACGCAACTGCAATTGTTTGTAGTACCAGTTCTCCGCGGAGTACGCGTACGCTTCGGTATCAGCTTTGATGTCCGCCACCTCCTGCCGAAAATTCCGCCACGACTTCAGAATTGGCGTTACGCGGACGTTGTTGAACTTGACGCGCTCTTCGAGAACCTCGCGGTCCCGGCTGTCCACGACGACGTAGGCCACGAAATCGTCACCAGAGAGGCAGTGCCGGAAAGAGTTCGGAAAGACGCGTCCAACGAGCTGAGCGGACGACTCGGCAATGCCGGCAGAATTGGTGGAGATGGGGGCGGGCGGTGCCGGGTCTTCACTCCCGGTGCCGGTCTTTGCTCCCTCGCCGTCTGCCTCTGGTGCCTCCACCTCCTCGACGTGAACTTCCCTGAGTCCGACTGAGTTTTCCGCCGATTGAAGCCGAGCGAGATCTGGGTAGATCTCTGGATCCAGCTTCTCCAGTGCAGCGCGGGCTTCTGGTTCTGGTGCATTTTTCAAGTGCGTCTGCTTCATTTGGTGTTCGTCACGTTTTCTGCCACGATGATGTGCAACTTTGGGGGAGCGGGAGACACGCAGTGATGATGGCGGTGTGAGCTGCATCCTGGGGCAAGGCGGCGCCCGAGGAGCGCCGGTTTGAACAGTGACGTCCTCGTCCTCGTCGCCAACCGAACGAGCATCTTCTGCGTCATCATGATTGGTTCTACTTTTGCCACTTATTATCCCCGTCACGCGCTGCATTTTCCCAAGCGCCAGGTGGATCGCGCCAGAGTCGTAGCCTGTGCTCAGGCCCATGAAGACGCGTATGAACCTTGACCCCGGTGGGCCATGGACGCGCTTGTGCACCGCCCGCTCGAATGCATGGTCAAAGTCGTTCGTGTCCCGCTTCCATTGCCGCAGGTCGAATTCGTGCAGTGCGTGCAATGCGCAATCCGAAGCCGTCCATGCACCAGATTTCGCGTCTGGCGTGCTGTCCTTGTTTCGAACCTGGTCTCCTTCCTCCCGCCGCACCAAGTCGCACACGGTGAACTTATTCGGCTCCGCATGAAAAATCTCGCCGTCCGGTATCCCGAGCCGCGACAAAACGCTTCGGTACGTAGCAATGTGGATACCATCCCGGAGCGAGTACCACCATGACGGGGGTTGCTGGTGCTAAGAGGTTATGGTCAAGAACTACGCAGAAAGCTGATCATCGCATAGCTGGTCGATCGGAAGCAGTACTTTCGGCCGGCCCTTTGCCGTCCTTGGAGTTCTAGTCTAGGGCTCGAGCTCGACAGCACCCCTCTGTTCTCTAGATTGATAGACGTTGACGCTTCGCTTTAGGATCTCTAGGTTGCCCATGATCCCGCGTTCCCTTCCTGCAAATGGCGCATCTCTGAACTGCCCCAGACTCCTTCGCGCCGGGTAGAGCCAGAGCGCGGAGGCGGGGTGTGTCAACCTCCCAGAACCCCCCGCGCCCGCCACCCAATACTTTCTTAAGAGTTGTGCTTCCGCTTCAGCTTTTCTACTTAGCACCGACCTCCAGGCATCCCGTTCATAACCACAGCGGCTTCGTGCCGAACACGTCCGCGGAAAACAGCAACTTTCTCTCCCGGAAATCCAGCACAGCGAGCGCGAACTCGCCGTCGAGGTGCTTCACGAATTCCGCCCCCAGTTGTCGGTACAACCGGATCAGAACCTCGCCTTCGTTCAACGTCGGCTTGTTGTTTTTTGTGCTTCCTCCGTCCGATATGATGTTGTCGTGGTCCTCGTCAGGCGCAAGGTGCTCGTACAGCAGATCCCGGTAATTGTAGATCTCGCCGTTGAACAAAAGCGCCGCATCGTCAAAAAAAATCGGCTGGCTGTTCGCTAGCGCCGAGCCCGCATCAATGCTGTTCACCTGTTCGTTGCTACGCGGCTCGATCACATATTTCGCTCCAGCCTCGACGATGCTGGGAGCAGAGCGCGCTGCCCCTTCTCCCGCCGCGGACGCAGGAGAGGACGCTGAATTGGCCGTAGTGATCGCGAGCAAGTTGTGCACGAGGGTGAACTGATTGAATTCGAGCGCGGCAGTGAGATCAGGACCACGAGTTACCGCATGGTAGTTCACAT
The DNA here is from genome assembly GCA_005223375.1 of Amoebophrya sp. AT5.2. Taxonomy (NCBI): domain Eukaryota; class Dinophyceae; order Syndiniales; family Amoebophryaceae; genus Amoebophrya; species Amoebophrya sp. AT5.2. The sequence goes on along the minus strand of RXOD01005476.1, from coordinate 11,387 downwards.
GCTCGAGCTGCGTCCGCAGAGCAAGCAAAACGGTAGTCAGCCAAAACGAGCACATCTTCTCCCTTTGTTTTAGTAAGTCAGTGCGTTTTTCTTTTTTTATTATTATTTTGCCTGTTGAGTGCTGCGCAGCGACGCGTTCGTTTACACTTCCTGAAAAAGTCGCGGCATCAACGCATGAAGATGTTCATCTTCATTGTTACAGTCACATCCCCTATTCACGAGCGACCACCTCTAGCGCAAGTAAAGAAAGACAGCGACAACGGCAACGAAGTTTCTGTGGCCAGTGCGTACCTTTCCTTCGAGGAAACGGAAAGTCGAATTATGCTTGCGGTAGTGCAGTTGCTTGGCCATGGTCCGTGTTCATCTCATTAAAGTCCGAATATGCGTGGTACAGTCTGCGAACGCCTTCCTCTAATTCCTCTACTTCAAAGAAAGCCCAACTCATGCGTATGTGCGAGTCAAATCGATGTCGTCCACCTTCACCTTCATCGGGTCGGGCTATGGATACGATATCCTCTGGAGCCGCGGCGGAATCCGTCACCATCGAAGCAGCCTCATGGTTCGCTCCCATCTTCAACTGCACCGCGCATCTCCTCCCGGGTAAGAAACTCACCCCGTACTTCTCTTTCCGCGCCATAACAAATTCGTGAAACTTTTTTGTGTTGAAATCCCGTGGCTCCAAAAACCGCAACCACAGGAAGTAACCTCCCGTTGGCTCCGCGAATTCGACTCGGCCTTCTCCGAAACAGCTCCTGAGGGCTGCGCACAGCGCGCGCGCACGTTCAGTGTAGATCTTGTTAATCTTGTTCAGGTAGCTGTCCAGCGTCCCCGCCTGAATCATGTGCAAGACCGTAAGGGAGGAGACCGGGTTGACGCCACCTCCTGACGCAATCACGGGGTCCTTTGTGAAGTGGTTCGCAACTACATCCGCGTGCGCATGGAGCCAGCCAAGGCGCAATCCAGGCGCGATAATCTTGGAAAAAGAACCCATGCTGATCACGTGCCTACCTGGCGTCGTCCTGTTCTGCTCGTCGGTGACTATGTCGTAGTAGCGAAGTGAAGTGCGGATGGGCTGCAGATCGTCTGGCAATGATCCGCCGACTTCCCTGTTTTTATTCTTCTCGACCCCCTGCTGGAGCTCGTGATTCAGCAACACATACGGCTCGTCCGCAAAAATGTAGAAGTTGTATTTCTGCGCCAGGGCAACCAGTTTTTTCGCAGCGGCCACGGAGAAGGACCCGGCGGTCGGATTGTGGTGCACCGGAATGGTGTAGATCGCCTTGGGCTTCGGTTTCGAGTCGTCCTCCAGGTAGGCTTCCAGCGCGTCGACAAATCGAGTCATCCCGGCAGTTAGACTTGTCCTCTGGACCACGGACTCGTCCGACTCCGACGTGAAATCTTCACTCACTGTGCACGGCAGCACCGCGACCTTGCAGTGGCTCTGCAATATGTCTCCCACCAGGAAGTACGTCGGGTCGTCCATCAGCAGCGAATCCCCGGGCGCGCACAGGGCGCGCGCCGCAAACTGTATCCCGTGCGAGTTCCCGTTCGTCAGAATGAGCTCGCTGCACGCGACTTCCATCTCCAGCTTTTTTGCGAGCCACCTTGCCAAAACGTCCAGCTGCGTGCTCGTGCCCCCGTACTGAATCATGAGCGGGTCCGCGTTCTCCGCATCAAGCTGGACACTCAGGCTGGAACGCAGCTCCTCCAGCGGCAGGAGCCGCGGCGTGGGTTGACCTATCGTAAAATTTACGAAGTCCGCGTCCACCTGCGTCTGACAGTAGATCGACTTCTGATGCGTCTTCACGACGCAGCTCTTCGGAGGCGCGCACAACAGCGATGTCGCTGCTGCAGTCATCTTCGTTCTTCTTCGCTGTGCTGCACTAGGAGTAGGAGTAGCACGTGCTGTTGCCGTGGTTGTGGGGGTTGTGGTGAAGGTTATCGGTCGTGACCGGCCGACGAAGAAACCAGGACGAAAGGTCTGTAGATACGGCCGCGCTGATTGTGATTGGTACGCCGGGACGGCGACGCGGTGAAGGTGATGCCGCACGAATTGGGATACTGCTTTTTTACAGTTGGTGCACGCAGCTTCCATACTTGTGCTTCAAGAACAAGATCAAGTTCAATCAAAAAACTCTGACGCTGCAGTGGTACTTTAAAACGACTCACACCCCCGGATGCGTGCAGCTGTAGTGTCGAATATGCCGTCGTCCTGAGTCATCTGATCAAGATCATATGGCCGTGATGAATAACAACTGAACAACAGGAGGCTGGCAAGGGCAAGGGGCTGCGGATTTATAAAAACAACAACAAGTAGTGGCTGGTGTTGTATGCTTGCTTCGCTCCCAGCCGCGCGCCTTGGTCTTCGACTTTTTTATAGGTTTTGGCTTCACAATTTGCAAACGGTTTCAGATGATGTCTTCTATGGTCTATCCGGTGCCCCTGCAGCGCGTTCGCGTTGGCGCAGTTAGCAGCTGTGGACGGCAGGTATAGGAAGCTAACAGCCGAGAATTCTTACTCTATACACACACACGGACACGATCAGAAGACGGGGCGAATCCTCGAATTTGGTGCCACGAACGAAGCCGACAACAAGAACCAGATCGCCGGAGCACTGGCGCTCCTTTTCTATTTCTTCAAGTTGTATTTGGACGAACGGGAACACGCAGTCACGCGGGGCTACTTATTAAATGTGACTTGGCCAACAAGGGATAGACCACGTAAAATGACACTACGGCGCCGCGCCTCGGCCTGTCGGTGTCGCTCCTTGTAGTAGTTGTTCGTAGAAAGTGAAAGGTGAGCACTTCGTTCCGTTGACGTTGTCGTGTTCCTCACGGGGTGATCATGTCGATGGAGAGGATGGTCGTGCTTCTTAAAGCGAAAGCGTGAAAGTGGACCAGGTTCATCTACTTACTGCGTGGTAGCAGCATCAAATGCAAATCCAGTTTCGGTCTCAGTACGGCGCCCCTTCTTGGACCGCGTGCCGTTCCACCGTATATGCCCTCAGCACTGGTCTTCTTCTTCAAAAAATTCCGAACGCAGTAGTTCTGAGCTTCTTGGTTGGGCGAGCTTTGCCGTCCAAACGTGTAACTTCCAACCCCCCGTCACGACTGAGAATTTGCAGAAGTGGGGTCTTTTTCGGAGCACAGAGCGCTGACGGTGTGGCCTGTGTGATAGCTCAAGATTGGCGCCATCGTGCGCACCTTGCGATCCGCAGAGAGCATCGATCGTTGAGGCAAATAAATGGCTTTTCGGAGCCTCTCGAGCATGAGCGAGAGAGAGAGAGAGAAGCACAAACAACATCCATCGATTCTGTCGCACTGGAATATATAAATAAAAGAAACAATTTGGCTCAAGAATATAATTAATCTTAATAGGACAGCACAGTGAAGTTGAAGACGGCAGTGTGCGCTTCTGGTTGCGAATCTCGACCGAATGGACGCCAGCTAGAACGGGTAGAAGTTGTAGGACCGCGCTCATACGGACGAGCGAGGAAGGAGTCGCGTTGTACTGTTGGTGGCTCTGGTGGAGCTTGCGCGACCTGAGGGCGGGCAAGACCTGAATGCGTCTGCGCTCAAAGCAAGTTGCATCAGAAAGCATCAATCGCAATCAGCTGCCACTGCCAGCGACGTCATCCACGCCGTCGCCTCCTGCTTCCAGCCGGCGCCCTTGGCTATTCTCAGCACCGTCGTCGCTGCCGGCGCTGCTTTCTTGTTCCTCCTCTTCGCTGCCGTCGTCGTCACTGCTGTCGGAGGAAGTAGAGGAGCCGCTTTTAGATTTAGCGCCTCCTCCATCATAAAACATTTCGTCCGTCGGCCAACCCTCCTCGCGCAGACGCTGCACGGCATGAGCTCCGAACTCGTCCGGCATTCTACCCGCAAACATATCATCTGCAACTTCGAGGGCGCTAATGTCCCAGTCGGAAAGGAGAGCAAGCAGCCAGCCACCGGGATCGGATGCGTCGCCCTCGTCGTCCTCGTCCTCCGGGTCCTCCTCGTCCTCCGGGTGGAAGGTGAGGTAGGCGAACATCTGGGACATGTCCTCGACGCGGCCCGTGTTCTTGAAACTGATCTGCAGCGCCTTCGGATGCATCAGCCTGCAGTTGGAAAACATTCCTTCGAAAGACGTGCAGCTTGCGCAATCCCAGCCCCGCAAACTCAGTTTGCGGATTCTCGCGTCGTGAAACATCCCTTCCATACTTTCGCAGCTCGACGTAGACCAGCAGTCGAGCCGAGCAGAAATTTCGAGACAATCGGTAAACATGTCCACGAACGTCGTCACGGACGTGACATCCCAACTGGCCAAGCTCGTCCCAGTAAAACTCGAGCACCCGGCAAACATGGCTCGCATATTCGTGACCCCGGCAGTATTCCAGCCGGACAAGTCGGGGTCAAAACCATGACCATCTGCAGCGGCGAGAAAGCGGACGCACTCAGCGGGGTAGGAGTCGAAGGCGGTAGTGGGGTCGAAGCAGCAAAAAAGCCTCGACAGATCTGCGACGGCGGAAACATCCCAAATGCGGAGCGGGCCATGCAGCGACTCCACTTCTTCCATCGCTTGCCGCGCTGCAGCGTCTGCATCGGGACACATGCTCTGCAGCGCGATGCGACACGCGTCAATCAACTGCGCGCGAGAAGTGAAAGGGGTGAACAGCCTGACGCCGAAGCTGACCCCGACCTCGTCCGCCTCGAAGTGATTGAGTGGAATGCGCTCGATGTCGGCGCAAACTCGCGGGAGGTAGACTGTCGCGCTCTGGTCTGCTTCTGCTGCATCTTCGGGATCGATGATCTGCCCCGGCGTTAGAGGCAACGGAATTGCCCCCATGTCCTGGGCAACCGCCCGGGCCTGCGTGGCGAGCACCTGGACGCATTCCCACTCGAAAGGCTCGCGGCAACCCATTTCCTGCCACTGCTTAGCGATCGCCTTCTTCAAGTCCCGGACCAAAATTGTATCGGCGGCGCCGCGCAGTGCTTCCGTCTCGTCTTCGCTGAATACGGAAAAAAAAGCGCCGTCCAGTTCGCGACGGACCAGCAGACGAGGTCCGCGCTCGCGCTGCTGGTGATCAGCCATGATTTCGATTTGTTTCAGATTCAGCTGTTCGAGCTCAGACAGAGATGTTGAACAAAGCCGCTTGATTGACTGACTGAACTGCTTCCCAAAGGGGGGCGCTCCGTCGGGGGCGGGCACGTTCGCTTCAGGCTCAGCGGTGGACCGGTGTGGCTGTGGGCTAGTACGGAGCCGGAGCGGGACAGTACTACTATACTTTTGAAGCCTAAACGTAAACCTGACAGAAAAGTAGTGCTGAGATCCAAACAAGAACAAGAAGAAGTAGATTGAGTATTACTGCGAGATGAAAAAAAACGAGGAATACACACAATCGAACATTCACACGAACGACCCGACCCCGACGGCGGCACAGCAAGGACGAGTTCACTCACGAACCTGGACAAGAGAAGCACGAAAACGAGAGCGTCATTCGTCAGTCTTGTACGTCTTTGTTCAATGCCTCCCTCAACGCAATGAATAGCAAAACGGAAATTGAAACACCACGAATCATTTTTTTTTTTGTAAGCACGCCACGACATTTTTTTTGAAAGCAAACGTGGCGTCGTCCCATTGTTTTCGGTCAAAAAAAACGAAACTCAGTCGATTGTTATTGTTTTCGCCTAGTTCTCTGAACTTGGTGCTGACGTAGAGAAACGGGTGGCAGATCGATGACAAATGGTGACAGCCAGACTTCGAATTATGCTGCCGTGCTTTCCACTCCTGAGGATCTCCCACTCCTGATTGTCGCCTTTGTGATATCCTTTGCGTTACCCTTCGTGCTATTCGCCGAGGAGCCGGAGCAGGAGCCGACAGAGGAGGTGCCCGGGCCCGCAATCGAAGACGGCAGTGGTGGCAGCGACAGCGGGTTTGACAGCGGTTTATTCGAGCAGGAAGACTTCGAGTTGTTGTTTCTCGTGTAAACTGCGGTCCTCGCTTTCGCTGTGTTCGCTGCCGTGCTTAGCCCTCCCCCGAGGTACGGCGGCGGCGGTGGCGGCTGCCCCATGCGCGCCGATTTCCGCACCAGCACGGCGCGGAACAAGGGTCCGAATTTGTCTTCTTCGTCCGGCAGGTGAAAGCTGCTGTCCACCAGCTCCAGTTCGCTGCCCGAAAATTCTTTCGCCGTCCGTAAAAGCTCCTCCACAACCCCTTCATTCTCCTTCACCGACAGTGCGCAGGTGCTGTACACCAGCTTCCCGCCGTTTTTCAGCAACAGTATCGAGCGCAACAGCAGCTGCAGCTGCCTGTGCGCGTTCGCGGTCACCACTTTCGGGCTCCACCGGGCCATCTCAATCGGGTCGGACAAGAGGTGCCGGTCGGTGGAGCACGGCGCGTCGACGAGGATCAGATCAAAGGGCGCTTCCTGGTACATCAGCGTCCTCGGGGCGGTGGCGTCCAGGTTGGTCACGCGCACGCGGTTGTCCTCGAACAGCTCCTGGGGGAGGAACGACTGCAGCACGGTGTTCAGCCGCTGGGCCCGCGATTTAGAGTACTCGTTGCAAATGAGCAGCGGGCCCTCATTGTGGTAGTAGCTGCTGCTGGAGACGCGGCTGCCACCGCCTGCAGGAGCTGCCTTCTTGGCGCTACTACGGGGAGTGACGATACGCCTCGCGGGGGCGCCAGTGGGCAACTGGTGGTTCGCGTTCGCCGGAGTGCGGGTGGGGTCGTTGGCGCGTTCGCGGAGGCAGTAGCTGTCATGCGAAATGTCCTGCTCGTCCTCGCTCGTAGAAGTTTCCGAATCTCGACTATCACTCCGACCACGACGTCGGCGTCCGCCACCGCTGCCACCCCCAGCCGCATCGGCTTCATCCAGCTCGGAGTACTTCTCTACATCGTGATCCTTCATCTGTACAACGTCAAAATAGGAGGCGAACAGCTGGCACGCGAGCATGAGCGACTTGCCGCCGGGCGCTGCACACAAATCCAGGACTCGCTCGTTTCCCTTGAACTCTATGCCATCCGAGGCGCAAAGCGCCGATGCGCCATCGAAGAAGTACTGAGTCAGCACGTTCTCGGGAAGCTCAAAATGCCGCCTCCGTGGTCTGGTGCGCCGGTTGGGAGTCGACGCCGGGTGGTCGTCGCCGCGAGACGTTAGGTGGACTTCTGCTTGACTTTCTACGTTTTTCGGCTGCGAATCGGAATCACCGTGGGCCCTGTCCTCTTCACCTTCTTTTTTGAGTCGCTCCGCCCCGCAAGAATATGTTCTTCCGTTGCGCGCACCACCCCTTCCAGTCTCATAGGGTATGCCATCAAATGCCGAAAAAGCAATTTTCCTTCTTTCAGTTTCAGTTACAGTTTCCTGGGCCTCTAGTGCTTTTTCGTCCACCCCCGCCTCCACCGTGAACGCCGGCGCATCCGTTTCGCCCACACATGATGACGCAACTTCTGATTCTGTTGTTTTCGTCAACACGGACATCGGCGAAGGTTTTGCCTTTCCCTTTTTCCCACGCTCGGCTTTTCGGTAGCAGAGTCCCCCGGGAATGCGGGGGTCTTCTTCCAATGTGGGTGTGTCATGATCCCGCTCGCCACCGGCACGCAGTACTATTTCATGATGCATTTCCTTGAGGAAAGGATTCACCAGGCAAACGTGGTCCGGCTTCCTTTGCAACGCCTTCAACAGGCCTTTCCATCGCTTCACACCGAACTGCTTCTGGTACGTCGCCTGCCAACCGCGCTCGCCACGGAGAAGCGCAGAGGTAGACATGGCGTTGGAGCTAAGGTGTCGCTCTTCTTCGCAAACGCCGCTACACCGTGTCCGTGTTCGTGTCGAAGAATTTACGTGGATCACCACACCGGGCTTTTATTTTTTTATGTTCATGAATCGTACACATACGAAAATCATACGGCAGCGAAGACTTGAACCGTCAGCAGAGAAGGCTTTAATATCGAGCTGCGATCGCGAGCACTACTGCCGCGAGTACGACCTGCTACTTGATGACAATGTCGTTCTTGATCTGTACTGACTTGTACTAAGCTTACAACTAGGCGTCGATGATGTGAAAAAACTACGTCGTTCGTTGTCAGTACGAGTTCGGCGACGTACGAGTTCGGCGCGAGCGAAGGCCGCGTCCCTGCAATCAAGTCCCGGACCTGGTGAACAAAAAATCATTTTTTTTCTTAATTTGGCAGCGGCATCAAAGAGTTCGCACTCGATATTTCATTGAGATCCGAAGATTGAACGGAGCGGGATCGTGATTCACGGTGGTGCTTGAAGAATCATCGAATCACGGGGATCGGCATTGGGCACAAAAACAACTCGACCAGACACATACATATTTTCAGATTTTTCCATCAAGATTTTTCCATCCAGAACGAGATAAGAGAACAAGGACGCTTCGAGTCATCATGAGATTCGTCGTCGACATAGAACATTCATTGTTCGCAAGGCATTTTCATCCCGGGGACCTCATCGCGAGGACGAAAGCGCAGGGAGGTGGCAACGTACTTATGTGCGAGACGAACGTACACAGACACAGCCAGAGTGATTGTGATAATTCCTATAGATCTATCACATTCACAGCAGTTCGCTGTGCAGGTACTGAAAAAAATGGTCGTCTTGTTAAAAGGCTTCCGTCGCGTCCAGCGGTGGTCCGTCTACCCTCACGTCTTGCAGCACGTTTTCTTTGCCGTCAAATTGGTACTGAAACAACAAACCGTCGAACCGAAGACTGCCCGTGAAAAGCTCACGAGCACCTGCGTGCTTCGCTATCTGGTACTTGCTGCGAATGTCCATCGCCAGGACCTCTTCGACGCTTTGCACGACCTCGGCCACCTCGTCGTCTCCGGGTAGGCCACTTGTCGCCGGTTTGATTCCCTTTACCGCCGTATCTCTAGGGGTTTCCCCAAGTCTTTCTCGCATGCGGTTCCGCGCCCGCATTAGTGAGGGCAGGGCATTTCTGACACCCTCCTGCCAGACGGTCGGGAAGGTCTCGACGGCGTAGCTGTCGACAACCCAGTTGGGAACTTTGGCGTTCGGGTGGCACTCGGTCTGCGGCAGGTACGGCTTGATGTCGAGGACTGGCGTGGTGTCGACGAGATCCAACCCGGACACGCAGATCAGCCCCTTTGTCGCGTCGATTTTTTCGATTTTTCCGAGGGACAGCCCGATGGGGTTGGGGCGATGCGGGCTGCGGCAGGCGAAGATGCCCACCTTCTTGTCGCCGCGAGGGGGCAGGATTTTCGTGATCAAGCCCTGAAACGCGGGTGGCTGCTTCGGCGCGTTCTTGACCACCTGCTTGTTCATTCCGCGCGCTCTGCTCGCACTCACGGGCGACGCAGCTCCCCCGCCCGCTGCGCCTGAACTGCTTGCGCAACTGCTGGTTGGAGTCGCATCCTCGAAGGCGTCCTCGTCGTCCAACGCGACGAGATCTACTTCGTCAAGAAATTCCGGACGATTGCTCGTCGCGATACCGCTACCTCCTCCTGGTCCCGCCGCAGTTCCTGCTGCCGTCTGCCCACCGCGTTTGCGGTTTTGCAGTGCGCGCTCCTCCCGCGCGAGATTGGTATTTTTGTGGAAAACGTAGGTCACCCACAGGTGTGAGTACTCGGCCAGGCCGTCGAGACACGCAGCACTGTTGAGACAGGGCACCAGCCTGATCTCCGTCACCGCGCTGGGGCAAATCCCGGATTGCCGCGGGGTGCCGCACCGCTGCGGGTACGGCGAGCGAGCGATCGCGATCGGGCGAAACAGGAAGGAGCCGTCGGTCGATGATGATGTCGGACCACTGTCATCATTTTCTACAAGCTCTTCACGTGCACCTCCATCGGGGACCTTCGACGAAGTGCTAGCGCTGGTTTTCAGAGTCGGACAGGGGGACGTGGCCGAGGGCACGACCCCGTTCTTGCGCTCCAACAGGAGGCGTTCGGCGTTGGTTCTGCCTTTCCGTTCGGCCGCCGTCTTCTGCTGTTCCCGGGAGAGTTGGCCCCGAAGCTGCTGTCCCTGCTGCCACAGGTAGGCGATGAAGAATATCAGGATCAGGTAGAAGATCTCCTGCGCTGCTATGCTGGTCGTGTAGGCGGTCAAAACACCAATCACAATCGCCGCAGCAAGGCCCGTCAGGCCGGTGCGGTCCGCCGAAAGGTCCGCAGCCCTCTGCAGTTTCTGCCGATCCAAATCCGCAAGCTTCATCGTCGTTTAGCAGCTTCTTGATTATCAAGATACAAGTGGAATGGAGTCGATGCCGAGGAAGCTCGTCGCTGTTCAATTTGAACTTTATTAATAAGCTGTCCGTGCTATCTCTGTCTTGAACTTGATGCTGTTGCTGTACGGTGAAAAAGGTAAGTACTTGCCCGCGTAAGTCGTGTTCTTGCCATTTACCACTCCATCATCAACTTTGTTGTAGTTGTGTCGCTGTTGATTGATTTCAGTGAATCAATTGAAATTATCTACACCAAATCAGAAGAGGCGGCACAAGAAAGGGTAAATCCGTAAGCCTCGTTCGTCGGTTTCGAGTTGTTAGTTCGATCTCGATCAAAAAGTTTGAACCGGATCCATTAGCAGTATCCGATCGTCGAGATCCGTTCAGAGAGATCGTCGATCGCCACGATCCGCCTGTGGTGAAACAACTTACTTCACGGGAGTAGGACATCGATCGCACGCTGCGTCGACGGATCTTCGTCTCATCTCGACGGCGCTTGTAGTACGGCTAGTACGGGTACTACGGCTGCGCAAGTCAAAGTCATTCATAATGATGATGCGAGCGCGCGCATACTTGTTGCTCTGTAGTACTTCTTGGAAGCATCAACATTCGCCAAAGGAATGGTAGGTACTCGTCCCGGTCCCGATCCCGTGCATCTGATCTTTCCTAGAGTAGAAGGAATGTCACATACTTTACATGAAACTACAGCTCGCCGAAGCTACCATGCGCTTTTGGTATTCGTGCGCGCTGCTGTCCTCCCACCATTCCCGTGCTCCCTGCATCCCATGCCACCCCAAAAACCTCCAGTACCGCCTCCACCAGTGGCTGAACCAGGTAGAACAGAAACATCCAAATCATCCAGTACACCTTCAGTCTTCGTAAAACTATGTGTGTGCACACCACCACGAAGAAGTAAAACGCCGCCCACACGTAGCGCGCGTCGGACGCGGATTTCGCTTTGAAAGCCATCATGGCCCGCGCAGCGCCGTCGAGCGACCCGTCAAACTCGGAAAACACCGTCTGCATGTCGCTCAGCTTCTCCGCTTGCTTTTCCAGCTGGTCCTTCGTCGCGCTCATCTGTTCCGCGGTCTGCTGCGTGCGCTGTCGGAGCGCCTCCATTTCTGCCCGCTCGTCACGATTTACAGGTCAAAACAATGCATCTTTTGAAACATCTTTTAAAAACCGGACGTCACTCGCTCCCGGTGC
>RXOD01005475.1:0-13881 GCA_005223375.1 Amoebophrya sp. AT5.2 | reverse complement strand
GAACGACCCGCGGCAGCTCGCTTCGGTCGCCGAGGAGAACTACAACTCCGGCGGCGAGGGCGGCCCCGAGAAGGAACCCACGGGCGCGTTCGGCAGCTACCACCACGTGTCGTCCGTGCACGCGTCCATGACGGAGGTGATGCAGCATTTGGCGGTGCGGCACACGCGGATGCACAAGGCGCTGGAGGCGGGGGATTCGCCCCTGATGGAGTACAAGGACAAGAAGAGGTTGAGAAATACAGGCCACGACAGTGTGCTGCAGGTACTCGACAACGAGGCCGAGAGCTCGGACAGCTCGACGCTGGAGCACGTGCCGAGCATGTCGCCCGAAGTCATGCGGCTGGTGGAGCGGCACAGCAGTAAGAACAAGAAGAAGGACGACGACTGGGACGACGACCTGGGCGAAGATCCGTCGAAGAAGAAGAAAAAGAAGAAGTCGTGGCGGGAAACGCACGCGAACTTCGACACGCTGAAGGAGCGCATGGGCCAGTCGCAGAGCCAGTTGCCGCGGGGCCAGGGCAGCGGGGCTAAGGAGGCGCCGTCGTTTGGCGCCGGGGGCGGGGTGACCACCGCGCTCGACCACCTGCGCGCCAGCGTTTCGGAGGCGCACGAGCGGGGCATTCTGCTCGGGGACGGCGCGGAGCTGCACGATGCAGTGGAGGAGACGCTTCCGGCGGAAGGGGTGCGGAAACCCCCGGTGGAAATGTACTACGAGCCGCGCTCTCCCCTGCCCTTCCAAATGAGCAACCTGCGGGACGAGCACAAGCGGGGACTCCTGCGGGACTACCTGGTCGATCGCCTGAAGCTGGACGTGGCGGCGGGTCCGGCGGGGGGAGGTCCTCCGGATGGGGTCGGGGGGATGTTGAAAAAGCCCGTGGAGCGGTCCGCGGGCACCGCGGCGTCGCACATGCTGTGGGCGCGCGTTCGGGACCACCTGGGCCGCACTAAGATCCAACTCACCCGACTGAGCAAGGAGTCCACGAAGGGCGAAGACGAAGGCGCTGTCGGGGGAGCGGATGGAAGTGGGAAAAAGCGGCCGTTAACTGCGCTGCAGAAGCAGAAGCTGATGGAGAAGAGGGAAAAGCAGCTGCGCTCGCTTGTTTCCCACGCCGTGAACACCGCGCACGCCGACAACGAACATTTAGCGGGCGCGTCGAACGTTCTGGCGGACGCTTCCACCCCCGCGCATGCCAAAATCATGAACGCCCACGCGGCGTGGGGGAAGCTCCGGTCCGCCTTCAGCGTGAAGACCTTCATGCAGAAGTCGATGCAGTCGCAGGCGGTTGCGGGCACCGACGAGTTGCTGTCCGAAGCGATGCACGACGTCCTCCAGGCGGTGGGGGAGGAGGCGAACCGCGTGGACAATCCCATGATCAAGGACGCGCTGCACGATTTGGACCTCGTGAAGGAGGCGATCCAGGAGGCCATTGTCGAGGACTGCGTGTCCGCGGTGGCGAAGGAGGTGGGCGGGCCGAGCAGTGCGGAGATGACCATGGGGGGCATGGAAGGGCAAGGACCTGTGCAGGCGGGAGGACCACAAGGCCAGGCAGGGTCCGCGAAACAGGAAATGCTAGCGTACTCGACGCCGTCCCAGTCCGCGAGGTCGAGTGCGGCGGGGGGGGGAGCGCAGGCGGGTGGGTTTAACCCGAGTCTGGCCGCCGTGCCGGAAAACGTGGAGAGCACCGTCGCGGGGAACGAGCCAACCCCCCGCGCAGTTAACCCCGCGCTTTTTATGCAGCGCGTTGTGGGGGCGCAGCGCGCGGTGAAAGCGTTTCGGTTCCCGAAAGCCGCCAACGAGCCGCATCATGAAGACGAACACGAGGTCGAGCTGGAGGCTGGCACTATGCAGCCATTCCACACCCCCCTTAATTTTTCCGCGGAGCCGCCGGTGCCGATTCTGCACACCGCCGCTGCGCAGATTTTGCAGCAGCAACAGCCACCCCTAGCAACTTTTTCGCACCCCCTCCTCCCGGCACCACTCGCGTCCCACCGCAGCAACGCGAGCCGCGCGTCGTCGGCGAAGAGTCAACTGTCCGCCAACCCCGAGATGAACCGCGCCAAAACCCTCGCCACCATGATCGGCGAGGAGCTGCAGGAGGACTCGTCCAACCAGAACTCGCTTTCGCTCCAGGAGTCCAGGATGAGCACCAAGATTCGGAGGGCGCAGGCGGAGACGCTCACGAAGTTGCTCGCCGAGCAATCGAAACTGCTGATCCAGGCGAACAAAAAGCCGAGCAGCCAGCTGGGTTTTGGGGATCACCACAGGGGGGATACCGCGGAGAGCGAGGCGAGGTGGCTGCAAAGAAAGGAGGCCGAAAAGGCGCGGGTGGTGGGAAACCTGCCGGACTCGTACCTGACGGCGGAAGAGGCAGATTCCTTGCACCAGAAGTCGGAGGCGCTGGTGGAGGAGTTGGCGACGATGGCGAACGAAGGCAATCCGGAGAGAATAACAGCGCTGCGGATGAAGGCGATGGTGGCGGCAAACAAACTCGCAGGACAAATACAGCTCTTGATCAACAAAGAACTCATCCCGCATTGATCTAGGAAGCTTCCATCTCCGAAATGCTAAAAAGAAAGTACTGCCAGTAGTGCTGTAGCCATAGTAGAAACGGATTTTTTGCAGAATTCATCAAGCACACAGAATTTCGCAAACTTGAGATTTACCCCCATATATGGCCCGAGAGTTGCGACGTTTTTGAAACACTTCTAAGTACTTACCCCGTTAGCCTTCAAATTAGTGTGAAAGAATGTATATGTATTCGATGGATTTTTTTGCTTCTCCTGTATCGATACTAACTACGGCGCGACTCGATCTCGAACTCGACGCGTGCCCGGTTCCCCTCGGCTGTTCACGTTGAAAAATTCGGGCCTCATCGTGTGTTCTCAGTAGGTAGCGCCTGTGTATAAATGAGCGAGTGCGGTTGCGTTATGGAGTGCGGCTCAGAACGCGAGTGAGGGTACGCAAATGTCTGTGTGTGTGAGCGCAAAACCAAAAGCGAGCGACGACCTCACCGAAGCTTACATAAGCACTTCCATCTCCTGATACGGTAGCCAGACTACGGCTCCTACGTCTCCTCTCATTGAGGTGCCCGTACCTAGGTACGTGCGGCCCAGGAGTGTGGGGAAAAACAAAGGCGGAGAAAATGCGTTCCTAGATCGGTGCACCGCTGTCGATCCGACGGAGAGCGCCTGCGGATGACGCGTGCCGCACTTCTTGCAGGCGCAGCGCAGCTGTTGCTGGGGGGGAGTTCCTTCCTCGATGACTTCGCGGTGGTCCAGCGCGCGCGCGGGCTGAAGTTGGCTTCGCGAGCACGACAGGTCGTCCCGCCAGCAACTGGCGGATGGCAGGCGAACACGATGATCGTGAAGGTGGTCGGGGTGTTGAACGACTTGGGGAAACAGGCCATGCAGGAGCGCATGGAGCGGACCACGTTCTTTCACAAAGCCGACGAGCAGTTGAAGAACGACTTGACGAAGCAGCAGGAAATCCTGGACAACGCGAAGAACACGCTCTTGACGGCGGCGGTGGAGAAGGGAGACGCGGAAACGAAATTGTCCGAGTTGGAGGAGGAGGGGGAGTTGCTCGGTACGGACTTGAAGGAGAACCAGGGGGAGCTGGAGAAATCGGAGGCGGGAAGAAAGGAGGAACACGAGCTGTACAGGAAAAACCTGCAGAAAAACGAGGATTTTCGAGACGCCGTGCGGCTGGCGTTGGAGCAGTTTGACGGGTTGGCGGGGAAGATGGGAGGAGAGGAAGCAATGGCGGCGCTGCAGCTGCAGGGACAGGTAAACGTAAAGGAAGGATGTTTTGTTGTGAAGGGGCTATGAAGTAGTGGGAAAATAAGCACTGGTCGTAGACCACGTACTCATACTCCCGGCCGAGCCTGAGCTAGCTGTAGCTCCTGCGTGAAACCTGAACCTTTTACCCTAAGGTCACCCACCGCCTGCACGCCGCCGCCAACTTCACTGCGCACAACCTGGAGGACTTGAAGCAGATGATTTCCGAACTGGAGCAGGAGGCCATGACGGAGCTGGAAACTATGAATGAGAACGAGAAGACGCACGTGGAGACGTTCGAGGGCGAGAAGACGCTGCTCTCGGAGGCGATTTCCAAGGCCGAGGCGCGGCTGGAGAAAATTCAGAAGGAGGATGTTCCGGAAACGTCCGCGATCATCCAGGAGAAGAAGGACGCGTTGGAGACGGCCACGGAGTACGAGCAGAGCAGCTCCTTGCTGATCGCGAAGCTGGCGGTGCAGAAGGAGAAGGGGGAAAAGGAGTTCGAGACGATGGAGAAGGACCTGATGGCTCAAGAAAACGCCGTCGCGAACGCAGTGCAGGTGCTGCAGGGAGGCGGGGTAACGGGGCTGGCGTTGGTGCAGGGAGGGGGCGCAGGTCGTGGTCACAATAGCGCCGCCACTTCGTTATCGTTCGTGCAAGTCGTGGAGAAAATGCAGACGACGCTGCTGAAAAGTCGCTCCGGGAAGAAGGGCGGTGAGCACAGGAGCCTTCTCGACAGCGACGCGGCCGAGGTGCAGAGGGCGCTGAAGTGGATGAAATCCGTCGCACTACAAAACGTGATGAGCGCGCAGAGGAAATACACAACAAGCGAGAAGAACCAGAAGCAGAAGCAGGACCCCTCCTATGTTTCTACGTCCATGAAGAAGGTGACCACCATGATCAAAACGCTGATCACCAAGTTGAAGCAGGAGAACGTGGAGGATATGAAGGCGCAGGAGATGTGTGACGGCATGCTGAAGTCCGACGCCGAGACGCTGCATTCCGCGAAGGGCATTTTGTCTTGGTACGAGAACACGGACACGCAGCTCCACGCCGAGGTCGCCGATCTGTGGACGGATTTAGAGGACGTGAAGACGGAGGTCGCGAAACTGGAGGACGCGATCGCGGGGAGAAACAAGACGCACGTCGAGGAGATGCAGCTGAATGCCGCGACCATTGCGGACGCGCAGGAGGCCATCCCCGTGGTGGAGACCGCTCTACTGGAGTTGGGCACCGCCGCGACGAACACGAAGGCTCTGGACGGCGCCATCGCCATGCTGGAGGTGGTGCAGGAGGACATGCGGAAGACCATCGAGGAGACGGAGGAAGCCACGTTCGAGGCGATGAAGGACTACGGCGAGATCCACTCAGAGGAGGGGTCGAACCTGGCGGCGCTGAAAAAAGAGGTGATCCTGAAGAACGAAACGATGTGGCAGAAGAACACGCTGTACCATATCAACACGGAGCACCACGAGCCGTGGGCGGCGGCGAAAGTGGACAACGCGGGGAAGAAGCTCGCCGACAGCGAGCGCATGTGCAACATTGCGGAATCCTACGAGGAGCGCAAAATGCGGCGGGACTCGCTGCTGGAGTCCCTGAAATCGGCTCTGGCGCTGGCGCAAAGCAGCGCCGCGGCGACGCCCGCCCTGTTAGTGATGTCGGCGGGGCAGCAGGCTTCTGGTGCGCGAAAGACCAAGCGTAGTGCGCTGCAGAAGAAGACGAAGGATTTCGGCGACGACGAGCTCGCTGCGGAGTTCGAGGAGGAAAGACAGAGCCAAATTGCGCTCGCGAAGAAGAGGTTCGGCGACAGCGAGCAACTGTCGGCGGAAGGCAGGAAAAAGTCGTCGCGTCAGCGTACCCCTTCGAGCAGGGATGCAGCGTCCCGCCCCAGCGCTCTTTCGCGGTTCATTCGTGGCGCCACGACGTCCGCTTTCGGCACGCGAAGCTCTTCCCTTGCGCAGCTGCTCGCTAGGGCTGAAATAAGGCAACGCCACACGCAGGCCCCGGATGTAGCAGGCTCCGCGCCCCCCGCGGGAGCTGCGCCGAAGAACAGTTCGCCCACGACGACTCCGGTTTCGAAGGTGATCTCGCTGCTGGAGCACGTGAGGGAGGAGGTCACCGGCGACGTTACTAAGGACCAAGAGTTCATCGAGAAGATGCGGCACTACTGCGAGACGGAGATCACCAAGAACAAGTTTGAGATCGAGAACAGCGACAAGGAGGTATTGTTCGAGCAGAAGGCGTCGCTCACCGGCACGATCGCGGCGCTCGAAATGGACTTGACCCAGATCGCGGAGGACCTGGACTCGCACCAGAGCTCGCTGAAGCAGATGGCGGAGGTGTTCGAGTCGGACCTGGAGGAAAAGCAGGACACGGAGCGGGAGCTCACAGAGGCGATCACGGGCCTCAGCGGGGCACTGGTCATCCTGGGGAAGCACCTGCCGAGCAGCTTCGTGGCGAAAACGTCGACGTCGGGCACGAATTTCTTGGAAGTGAAAGACGGGGAGACCACTAAGATCGACGATGTGCTCGCGAGCAGCTCGAACCTGAGCCAGATCTTCGCGGGGCTGAAGGCCTTGCTCTTCGGCAGCAGTAGCGCAGGAGGCGGGGGCCTCGTCCAGAAGATTGCGTCAATCACCAATCAGAAGGAGGAGCCCACCTCCTCCGACGTGTTCCTGCAGGCGGAGAGGATTTTTTCCACGGCGGGGGCTGACGCTGAAAGGGACGACACACTCCGGCAAATCCCCGCGCCACCGACCTCGCGCACGCAGTACCGGTCTGCGGGTACGGACAAGGTGTTCGGAATTTTGGAATCCATGCACGAGACGTTCGAGAAGGAGCTGTCGGAGTTGAGGGTCGAGATCACGCGCGGCAAAACGGAGTACGCGGCTTTGCGAACGAAAAAGTCGGACGAGATCGCTGCCTTAGACGACCAGCAGCAGCAGAAACGGGCCGAAAACAACAACGCGCAGCTGGAGCTGCAGCAGGTGACGCGGCAGCTGGGCAAGTCGGGCGCGGTGTTCGAAGCCGCGAAAAAAACGCTGCACGAGCTCGAGATCACGTGCGCCGCGCAGGAGGACGCGTACGGCGAGCGCGTGACGGCGCGGGACCAGGAGCTGGCGGCACTGGACGCCACGCTCGTAAGGCTGGGGGCGCCGGCGGCAGGAGCAGGATCCGCGGAGGAGGGAGCAGACGGGACGTCGGAGCAGACGGTGGCCTTCGGCCTGTTCGCGGGGGCGAGGAAAAAGCTCCAGGAAGCGGCGGGGAAAGGGCATCAAAAGAGAGGGGCGATCGTGCGGAGGAAGGCAAAAAGTCCGGAAAGTGGGACAGGGCCAAAATCCGTTGGCAGGAAAGCCGTTGACGGAGAGAGCAAAAACCATTTAAACGACGCTGCCACTAGTACTTCCGCTGGCGCCAGTGGAGTCGCGCCGAGGCAGACAGCCGCACAGCCGAAGAAATCCTCTCGCACAGCGATTGTGCCGGGCAAGACTGCGGCGAGCGGCAAGAACACTGTGAATCTGAAGGCGCTGAAATTTTCCGACGACGACGACGACGCCACCAGCTCCGTGAAGAAACTGCTGACCACGAGCAGCCACCGCAGCCCCGCGCAGCTTCCCAGAACGATGAGGATGGCGCCCCGAAAACTTGCTTTTCCAACAAAAAATAGAGACCCACGCCCAACATCCGCCCTGCTTTCGCAGACCCCCGTGGGGGCCTCCGCGGCCGAGCGGCAGAGCCAGCTGGCCGAGGCCGCGCGCGTGATCGTGGCGAAGGTCGCGGAGCGCGTGCAGCAGATGAAAGAGTCCATGGCCGAAGAAGTCCAGCGCAAGGACGAGTGCGAGAAGGACACGCAGGAGGCCGCACTGGCGCTCACGGAGAAACAGCACCTGTTCGACAAGCACGATGGCGAGCTGGAGCTGCAGGAGGGGCTCGCGGCAACCTACCACCCGAAGATCGTCGGGAAGGGGGAGGAGGCGGAGAGCATTTCGACGGAGCTAGCGCTGCTGGAGCAGAGCAAGATGGAAGAGGTGGAGGCAATCAAGGAAAAAATCAAGGACGACCAGGAGAGCGGGAAGCTGCTGCAATCCGCCATCGACGAGCTGCAGCGCTTCTACGGCGCGAGCGTCGCGGGCGTTTTTTTCCAAGAAGGTGAAGAACAATCAACTTCCTCGCGGGTGTTCTCCGCGTCCGACTCTGCTTCTGGTATCTTGAAGAAGAACGAGACGGAAGCTTCCGAGATAAAGCCCGCGCCTGCGAACCCGTACGAGAAGCACCAGGCGGGCGGTTCGATTGTGGTGCTGCTGCAGACGATGCTCGCCGAGGTGGAGGCGACGGTGGGCGACGACTTGCAGCGGCTAAACGAGCTGAAGGCGAGCTACAGGAAGGAAAAGACCGACTTCGAGGAGCAGCGGCACGCGGTGGAGAAGGCGAAAGTCTCGCTCGTCGCGGAGTCCAATTCCGTGAATGCGACAGTGGAGGAGCTCGTGGTATTGCGCACGGAGGCGATGGAAGCGGAAGAAGTGGCGCTAAAAATGAAGCAGTCGGTGGGCGAGCGGTGCGGAGTGCTGCTGGCGAACTTCGAACACAACCAGGAACTGAGGCAGCACGAAATCGACTTCATGCACCAAGTGGTGTACTCACTGCAAGGACAGCGGCGGTGACCATATGATATCGTGACGCCGGGCTGCAATTTTTTTCCCTCATTCTATTCCGTTTTACCACCGCAGCCCATTCGACGTGGCCCCGTGTGGGTAAATGCATTTTCAGCGGCTCGCAAGCATTACACCTGCTTCGCGCGGGAATCACTTAAAAGAAGTTAATAAATTATTTGTCGTTGGTGCCTTTTCGCTGTCCTGGACGGAGTGACAAAACAGAGAGACTGCGAGCGAGACGACCGATAGCGATTACAGGATTGGAGCGATCTAGCTGCAGGATATACTAGAGGGGCGAAAAGCTGGTGATAGTCTATCCTAGACTGCCACGTATTCGGACCGCAAGCAGCACCAGCACACGGTCAAGCACAAGCAAGCACAAGAAGTAACTTGATCATGTCACCATGAAGATAATAGCGATAGCCCACCCCAGCTCGCCCTCTCTGGGCCATAATAAGTACATTGCTCGCGGAGCGGGAGGCTGGATCTGGTAATAGGCAAGTCTAGGATGCACCGGTACGAGTTTCTTTCCTACATCTCGGACGGGCGGTTTGGCTCTGTCTCCAAAGCGCGCGCGAAGCAGAGCATTTACTGCGACGACGAGTGCGTCCCTTCGTCTCCGTCAAGGTACGGGGCTCCACTGACAACTTCTGCATCAAGAAGCTCGGAGCCAGCGGCACCGGGTCGGCGTCGCCTGCCTCCTCCCGCGTCCCATGATCACGAAGGCAGTCGTGGCTCCAGTGGTGCCGTTGCTGCTGCGGGCGACTACGTCGCGATCAAGGAAATCTACTACCGTCAGGCGGCGCGCCGCGCCGTGTCCGGGGAGATCATACTCGAGGCCCGGGATGCGTGGACCAAGTCGATCCTCCGGGAACTGCAGTTCCTCTCCTCGTCCCGCAACCCGGCCGCCGAGCTGCTGCGGCCCGGCGAGTTCCCGGCCGGATCCCTGACAGGAGCCGACGAGGAGGACCTCCACGGCACGGCGGCAAGTCCCGGCGCGGGGGGTCGACGCCGTGCGGGTCGCGGACCCTCTTCGCCCGCGCGGAACCGCGGAGAACTGGAGGCAGGGAGGAGCTTGTTTTGCGGACCCGACGGCGTGTTCAATGAGCGGGCGCAGCAGGCGCTGGTGGGCGGTGCCCAGGCTGAGTTGTCCGCGCTGAACATGACGCTGGAGGAGTACCTGCTGGGCCCGTGCCGGGACGCTCGACGCGGAACTGGAGGCGCAAACGGCGCGGGGGGTTCGTCTTTGTGCAGCGTGGGCGCGCTCGACGACCGCTACCACAGCGCGTCGGAGCAGCAGGGCCAGCAATTGTGCACCGTGGAGGCGCTTTCGCAGGGGCGCTGCGACGGGGAGTTCGCTGGTGCGGGGGGCTCGTTGGGAGGGAGGAAAATCGAGCACCCAAACGTGATCCGTCTCCTCGACCACTTCCGGAGCGAGACGCAGCCGTGCTACTACCTCGTGTACGAGTACTGCGAACTGGACCTGAGCAACTGCCTCGCGCTGGACTTGACGAGCCTGCAGGTGAAGCGACTCACACTGCAACTACTGAACGGCCTGCAGGAGTTGCATTGCAACCGGCAAGTTATGCATCGGGATTTGAAGCCGGGAAATCTGCTGCTGCACCGCGACGGCCTGCTGAAAATTGCCGACTTCGGCAGCGCATGTAAGATCAGGCAACGCGGCGCGGGGATTACGACCGGGGAGGCTGCAACTACAACGTCTGCAGCAGGGGATCTCGGCGTTGGTGGGGGCGGTGGCGCGGCAGGCGCAGAAGGAAATACTTCTTCGGGAACGCAGGACGCTGAAATAGGTGTTTCGCCCGCGGGCTCGCGGGTGGAACAATCCTCTTCAACCGCTTTTTCACCCGCGTCGCGCAGCAAGAGGGCCCCACACCCGCCGGTCGCAGGAAGCGCTACGAGCACAGACTTTTTCTCCGGAGGAGCTCCAGCAGCTACTGTCCAGCCTGCGGCCTTGAAAGTCACCGACGCGCTGCGGAAGCTGGAGAGCGACATGCAAGAGATGGATGACGAGCAAGCGATGACGCGCGAGATATGCACGCGGTGGTACAAGTCGCCCGAACTGCTTTTCGGCAGCTACAACTACGACGAGAAGATCGACATCTGGGCCGCGGGTTGCATCGTGTATGAGATGGCTCGGAGCGGGTCTCCCCTGTTCGACGGCCAGTGCGACATCGAGCAGCTGGGGAAGATTTTCCACGCGCTGGGCACGGTGGACGTCGACAAGTGGCCGGAGGCAAAGAAACTGCCCGACTACGGAAAAATTTCTTTCTGGCCAATCAAGGAGCCGCCGAATCAGTACCTGCAGGCAAAGCCGTGGAAGCAGGCCGCACGGGGAGCTGGCGGTCAGGCCACTGGTTGCAAAAGCGGTGGACAGGGACGAAGCACGATGGATCTCTCGATCGTGGACAGGTGTCTCCAATTGAACCCGCGAGACCGAGCCAGCGTGGGCTCGCTGTTGCTGGACAAGTGGTTTGCGGGGGTTGTGGGCCCCGACCTGCGGCAGGACATCGTTTCGGTGATCGACAAAGCGAAAAAAGTGGAGAGCGCCGGTGCGGCGCGGGGCGCCGCGTCGAGGGATGCGGGGGGCTCGTCTACCTCCGGAGAGCCGCGTGGTGCAGGGACCAGCAACAGCCCCAGCGGAAGAGGAGCGAACGGGCGGAGTGGCCGCGGACGCAGAGGGAGTCCCAATTTGGTGCGAAGCAGGGGCCGCGACCGCAATTCCTCGCCCGTTTTGTACACGGATGAGTCCGAGAACGACGAAAACCACGGCCATGATGCTGAGCCCCTCACTCCCGACGCCAACGAGCAATTTTCGAATCCCCGGACGAGTCCCATCACCTTCACGAATATCGAAAACGACTCCGACGTCGTGCCGAGTCTGGATGACGAAACGAACTCGCGCCCGGAAGAGGTGATTTCGAAGGCTGACGCTGCCTTTCCCCACCCGCCACGGCCCCGCGCGAGTCGCGGAAACGACGCGCGCAATATGCTGGGCCTTACAGAGAGTGCGCTGCGACGGGTCGCCCGCAATCCAGAAAGCACTCAAGACGAAGTAGGCGGCAGCGGGACGAGCCAGCAACCACAGAGCAGCGACGCGGAGTCCACGAAGAGCTCGGTGCTTCTGCCTTTCCAGGGGCTCTACAACTTGATGAAGCTGCAGCAGTCGCCAGCGAGCCACAAAATCCCGATCATGCGCCGGGACGAGGACGAGCCTGAGACGCCGGGAAGGGGGGTCGTTCCGGGGGCGGTGAACTCCTCTCGGACAGGACGGGCGAGTGACCGGAAGAACAAAAAGCGGTTGCTCTGCCATGGCAGCGAGCCGAGGGCCGCGCGAGCCACAGGCGCGGCGCAGGAAATAAACCGCTACAAAAGCTCAGCTACTTCGAGCATGACCACGACGCCGGAGATGCCGACAGTCAATCTCCGGGGTGGGGGCAGTTGTAGTGCTACCGCTGCGAGTGTGGGAGTACGCGGAGAGAAACAGGGCGTTTTCGATCCGGACCAGTTGTTGATGCATGAGGGCCAACACCGAAACTCTGCAGACCTCGGGTCATCTTCGTCAGGCACGGACGTGGAGGAGGGCCGACCCAGCTCCTGGCTTTCGTCTTCCGCGTCCTTCGGGAGGATGATCACCGGCGCTGGGAAAGGGCTAGCCCGCACGCTACGCGCACGAGATTTTCACGACGAAAGCAACTACAAACGAACGGGAGAGCAACGTGCTGCGGAGCTGGGAACCGCTGGCGTGGCGGCCATTGGCGTCCACAGCGGGACGTGCTCAACGGACGAGGAAATCGATCCCGACCATGCGCCGTCATAGAGTTTATCGTTTTCCCGGATGAAAAGCCAACTCGCAGAGTTGGTTCGGTAGTGGCAGCGACACCGATTATTTTCGCTGCGGAAAACTTGGATCAATATACTTCGCGGGGGCTGCAGCCCCGTTCGCTCGGCCTTCGACCGTGGACAGGCTGTGCGCAACTTGCCCCCTGAAATACAAGCATGGATCACAACTGACTTCCGGCTGCAAAAAAAAAAGTAAAAGGAAAGGAAACGAGAGAGCACGACGAGATGGATGAGGGTAGCGCGATCAGCGAACGGTGAGAGCCTCCATCGTGGTGATTCTTTCGGCTTCGAACGTGCGAAAAAGTCAGTTTAGTATCCTCGTTGCAGTACAAGTACTACTTGGAGTCGGAAAAATATTTGCAGCCTTTTCGTCAGTAACAGGCCCTGTTTCATCGCAGAAGGGCACGGATTCGACCACTACAGCAAGCGAAAGATGACCACGACGACCCGCGGGGATGGGTTGGCGTGCCGCCTCCCGCAAGTTGGCGCCTCGCCGAGCCAGTCGTCCACACGAAGGCACGCCAGAGCCGTAGTCCCCCCACTGCACATAACGCAGCCGCCGGAAGGCAGCCCGCCTTCGAGTGTGTTCGGTAACACCAACTCGGGGTTTTCCACCCGGCACGTGCGAGAGGGGCGGCACTTTTCGTCTGCGAAGGACAGTCCGCCTGCTGGAGCAGCGGTAGAGCCCCCGCATCCTGGCTTCAGCAGCAGTAGCAGCAGCAGCGCGGTTTCAGGCCAGAGCAAGAAGGTATCCAGTGCGGGGTCGCCGAAGAGATTGTCGGGAGGACCGGGGCCGCCGAGGTGTCATGTTGGAGGGTCTACTCCTGGAACGAGGGGTGCGCACGACCAGGCTCTATCACAGAAGCCTATCGCACTGCCAAGATCACCGCGAAACGCAGATCCAGACGAGTACGACGCCGATGAAGATCTTCGACCCAGCGCGAGCGAAGTAGAGAAGATGAGGGAGCTGCAGCAAGTGCCCGACGGGAAGAAGGCGAACCCGTTTTCGGACGCGCACCCAGTGTTCAACCTGGCGGAGGGGCAGCTGGTGTGGTCGACGGTGGGCAGCATGGTGCTCGCGGCCGAACTAACGCACCTGAAAAAATTGATCGGCGAAAAGCTGCACTACCGCAACAAGCAGCTGCTACGAGAACTGCACTGCCTGCGAGAAATTCTACACGACTTCCGCGAACAAAACGATTCCTTCCTGGAAAAACGGGAGCTGGAAGCGAAGGAAAAAGAAAACCTCCTGCGCTGCCCAGGAAGAGACATGACGATTGAAAAGTACTCAGAAAGACTTTCTGTGATGGGCACGAGGAAGTTTGAATTTATTTTTCACTCCTTCATGATCGGGTGGGCCGCCTGCGCCGCCATCAATCTTGTGCATTTACAATTAATCGGGAAATTCTGGAAAAGGAAAACGAAAACTGCACTTGCACTTCCAGAAAATTTTACGCGGTATTTTTTGTGGAAAGAACGGCACTCTGATCCCGCGAACTGAACTCTATGCAGGTGTCTCTCCGCGGTGGATGCGCTCCGGCGCATTGCGCAGGAGCACAGAGTCCCCCTCGCTTCCGTTCTCCCACAAAGC
>RXOD01005474.1:0-13894 GCA_005223375.1 Amoebophrya sp. AT5.2 | reverse complement strand
TGGCCCCACTTGGGTCCGCCTGATGGCAGGGGCTGCATTGCGGGCCGCTCGTGCGCGCTGATCGCGATGAGGGGGGTGCTGGGACTTTCCATCCTTCCACTGATCTGGCCACTTACTCCGTCCGAGGAAGACGAGCACGAAGAGTGCGAGGCGTACTTCCGCCGGTACTCTGCCGACTACTAACTGGGAACCCTCTGCCGGCTACTGGGACCCACCCGCTGCGCGACCGCGTCCGCTCAGACTACTCCGACTCTAACAGCGACTCGGGGCCCCACCAGCCAGGCCTCGTCGAGAGCTTCCAAGGCCACAAGTTTCTGCGCCTCGAGGTCCTCAGCGAGCTGCTGTCCCGTGTCCCCCGGGTCGAATAAGCATTCGGCATTTCGGAACTCCACCGGTTACCCCCAAGAAGCCGAGCAAACCGAAGAAGGTGCCGACCCTGGCACTCTTCGACCCTCCGCCGCACCTCTTCCACCTCCACCAATCCGCTTCGCGTGACGTGATCGAGTTGCTAGCTTACCAGCGTCGCCGCCGGCAGCTGGCGCGAACAGAAATACGACAGAGCCGCGCGAGCTGATCTGCGCGAACATGGACGGGACCGGCACGCACGTGCTGCGCCCGGGGCGGCTCTTAATGCCGCTCGCCCATTTTGAGGAGCGCCGCCACCTGCTCGCACTCGGGCGGTTGGAGTCGCGCCACCCCCTGGGACGCGCAGCGCGAACGAGTGGACGCGCTGGATCGGCAGCGACGCAAACCATACGGAAGCCCGCGCAAAACGCATCATTTGGGAGTCGAACAATATTCGCCCTTGTGCATCACGTGAGCGCGCAGGAAATTGCACCCGCTTGCAAGCTTGAATATGGTGCGACGCCTGTCACGCCTGTTCGGACCGGGTTCAACTTCAACGCGAGCGAGTGGCTCAAGAAAACCAACAAGGTCCGCAAGACGTCGACGCATCTCCCTAAGTTTGACCGCGACGCCGGCGGCCGCTCGCGCGCTGGGAATGGAGAACGAAAGGAAGCCCATCAAGGTCGAGCGCGCACAAAGAACCGGAGCGAACCTTTCGCCTGGGTTATTCCAGTGGCCAGCGCGGCCGCGACGCTCTGCCTGCGTGCCTGTGTCCAGCGGGCGGCTCGCTTCGAACGCTGTCGCGGCCGCTTGGCCAGTGGTCGCGCTGGTCAGGGCAAAGCTGGCCAGCGTGCTGAAAAGATTGGAAGAGCACCGGCGCCGCAAGAGGGGGGGCATCGCTTTGCACTAGAAGCGCGCCGCGTTTTGACTGAAACTCAGCCACGTCCTACCTTACTCCTCTACCTCGCGGCCATTTCCCGATCGCACTCACCATCTGCACAATACCGGCGCCCCATCGAAATACCTAACGACTGCGGGGGATACGGCGCCCCGCCGTGCCGCGCGATCCTGGCCATCTCGCGCGGAGTAGTCCAAAAGTGGAGCCGCCGCACTGGGGACAGTGACGCGAAAAGGATCAAGGCGCGGGAGTCACGGACTCCCCGCTCACTCAAGTGCTTGAGCGGACTGGAATACTCTTTGCGGTGAATGGTCGCGGGCTGTTAGTTTTTCTACGGTTCGCCGTAAGCACGAGCCCGAGCCTGAAGACAACGGCGCTACTCATGCGACAGCGCCGCCATTGCCTCATTGGCAAGAGGAACGGACTCCCCGACGCTTCGGGGAGGCGATCGGGGTTCGCGGGGACGAGAGCTACATCGGCCACGTTTGGAGGACGGCCCACACCGCTGGAGAGCAACGCGATCCGCGGTCCAAGGCCAAGAGCAGGAAGCTCCTACCAGCGGAAGATCAGCAGCGAGCTCGGCCGAGGCATCGACTTCCGCCGAGGTGGGCAGCCGCTGCCTCCCTGTGTACGTTCGTCGGGGGGCGAACTATCATAAACCGACGCGGGCCCCTGCGCTTCTTTACTGGATGGCCGGCCCACTGGGTACGGCAAGAGTGCAGGACTTCGGAAAGTGGGCAAATGGCGAACCCATCTGAGAAGCAACCTGCGGGCGATGAATCTTGCCGACAGCGGCGGCGGACGTGCTCGGGGCCTTCGCAATCGACTCCGAAAGCGCCCCGGGGAAGATTACGCCGGAGCACATCGCGGCGGGATTCTGGAGCGCCGCGGCGATGACGACGCACGAGGGCGGACAGAAGAAGACGTCGAGGAGTGTGCCAGAGCCTTGCCGACAGCGGCGGCGGACGTGCTCGGGGCCTTCGCAATCCATCGACTCCGAGAGCAAGTCTACCCCCCTGCCGTCTACCCCGAGACGAAACAGCGCGAAGCGTTCGCCTTCGCTCTGCCGCCTGGTACTTATGAAGCAGCGCCGCTCTTCCTCTTCGGTTCCTTCTATGGCTACGAGCTCTCCCCGCAGCAATTGCGGCGGCTTTGGGTGTTGATGACGGGGCACGGTGTCGCGGCAGGCTTGCTCTGTGGGGCGGGTCGAGTTCTGGAAGAACAAGGACAACGCGAATCCGACGCGGCGCGTAGTTCGCGCACTCTCCAGCAAGAAGGAGACCGGGGCCACCTCGAGACTGAGTCCGGCGAGAAGTGCGCCGCCACCCCATACAGCGGCAGAGAGGACCTCTCCCAATACTACCACCGGCATGCCGTCGACGGCCCGAAACTGGGCCGACTGTCGGCGCCCAGCGCGCGCACAGGCAAGCGCGCGGCCCCCGGCGACCAAGTGCGGCGCTGGCGCCTAATCCAGGGGCAGAGCTCCCTCGCGCTCTTCGGGCGCCTCCGCTCGGTGTGCGACTGCGTCCACGGCTCTGAAGTCCTACGACTCGTAGTCAGCCCGGTGCCCCCCGGTGATCTGCACCTTCTACGCCGACGACGCCCATACGCAACCCCATCGCCGCGCGCTGGAAAGTGCTCGCGAGTTGGTCGGCTTGTTCCTTCGGCTCGCCAGTTTTGAGGAGAACGCCACCACGCGCGCGCTCCACTCCAGCGCACTAAAGTCGCCGGCAGTGCTAGGGATCGCCTACGCGATCCATTTTAGTGCGAGGCCCTGAGCCTATCTGTCGATCCCTCCGATACTGCTGCTGAGCATGGTGCTGGTCTTGCCTCCAGCTGCGGCGCTTGTTTTGGGACCCGAGTGGAAAAGAAATCAAAGCCGAGGGAAGGCGTCACGTAGTCGGGTCTGGGTCGCGCAGCGAGGGCCAGAGGCGCGCCAAATCCTACAAAGTGCTGACTGAAACGCGTCGCGGCGGTGGCGTTTTGGCAAGAATTCTACAGCGCGGCAAGCTTGATGAATGTGAACCAGGTAAGGCGTGGCGCTCCCGCGTGCCTTTCGCATGGTCGGCGCTATGCGTTGCGCGCAACCTGTCGGCGCATCTTCAGGGCACTGCGCAAAAAGAACCCGGCGGAGTATGAGTCCTTCTGTAGCAGTAGCCAAGCGCTTCAACGAGAAAGCAACGAAGGGAAAGAAAGCACCGGACCGCTCTCCCATGGAAGTCCGTCGGGCTGCGTTTGCTCGGGCGTACGATGACGCCGGGCGTGGCGGTGGTCGCTAATCCGCGCGAAAACTCGGCGCTGCGAGTGCTGCAATACGTGCTAGACCGAGGGCGCCGGAAGCTAGACATGGAGGGCCGAACTTTCGCCCACAAAAAAAAGGCCGCCCGTCCGACAGAACTCTGGCCGAGAGGGCAAAACTCGAAGCGGCGCGCGGGGCATGAGGCCCAGGCAGGCGCCCAAAATGCCGAAGAGGCTGACCCCGGCAACAGGATGGGCGTCGGCATCGACGCCGCGAGCAACACGGCCACACTCGAGCAACTCAGGCAGGGCCTCCGTGAAGATCACTGCCGGCGCGATGTCCTCCAATTCCGAACGACAGCGGGGGGCCGAGGTCGTCGAAGAAGACGGGGAAAGCGGGCCGCCCCAGGCATACCGGGGTGGGCGTCTCTCTGCGGCGTGTGCTGCTACCGCAGCGGTGCCTGAACGTGTGGACAGTGCCGACTCCCTTGAGATGTCCGTCCCCTGCCGCGTCCGCGTTGCTGTTGGAGACTTCCACGAGCACGCTCACGGTGCTGGGGCTGATTAAGTCGCGGGCCTTGCCTTCCAGTCGGTGGACCAGGCTACCGCGCGGCCGGGCTGCGCCCGACGGCGCTGGCTGCGTTGTCTGGCACCATCTTAAGTAAACGACGCCGAAAGCAGCAGAACCCCAATCCTCAGCGCGACGCTAGGTCTGGCCCACCAGGTGAAGGCGCAGTGCCTCGATGGCGACGCGCACGGGCCCTGCGGAAGTGGCGCAGGCAGGGAGGGCTTTCCGATGGCGGCGACTGCGGGGGCATCCATTGACGCGCGGACGCATCGCGCCACAGCTCGCGAGCGCTGTGCGCTGAGAGGTTGCCTGCCCCCGCATCGAAGAAAGCGACGCCCTCAGCGATCGCGGTCGTACCTACGGCCTACGGAAGTGCAAAAGTGCACGCGATTCACTACCCGCATATCATAAACATAAATGCCAAGAAACGGAAATCTTACTTCTGATGTGCTTCCTGCAGCTCCTTTTGGTATTTTTCCTTCATACCGTCCAGGTGTTCTATTCTGTGGTTTGTGTTCTGCATGGTCAGCTTCCATCTCAGCACCTCTTTGTCCAGCTCATCGCTTTGCCTTTCGTGCCCGGCGACCATTTCCGACTGTTTTTTGCCGCGGTCGTCTCCCGAGGCGACGTTTTTAGTGAGAAGGTCCCGTTCGCGCGTAACCTCGGTCGTCAGCTTCTGGTCTATGTCGGCCTGTTTGCGACAGGCCGTGGCGTCCGCCTTCAAACTCGCGACCTCGGCTTTCAGCTCGGCGATGATACCCTCCTCGATCTTCTCTGTTGTGGTCAGAAAATAACAACGCATATGCCTAAAAGCTTTTTTTTTTGCCGCTACATCACACTTCAAACTACGAACAAGCAATACTGTCGTCCGCCAGGTTTCTTCTGAACTCTTCTATCTCATTGCCTTCGTCCTCGGCGAGCCTCTTTTGTTTTCGGAAGTAGGCGCGCTCCTTGTTGAGCTCATCCACCTTACCTTCAAACGCGGTTTGCTCTTCCATCAACTTGGCCTTCATAGCCTGCTCCTCCGCAGTCAGCTTCTTCCGCTTTTTTATCTCGTCTTCGACCTTATTCTGCCGGTTGTAGCCTGGGTTGGGCGTACGTGACACTGCGAGTACACGATCACTGGGGGTGTCACTGAAAGTGGAAGCTCTTCGAAACACGAGACTGTGTGAACTCAATATTTAGTCGGAAACTCAGATGAAACCGATACCGAAAAGAGGCCGAATACTAACTTACCATCGCCAACTTTCTCGCTCTCCGCTTTGACCTTAGCTTCGAGGTCTCGCATGGTCTGCTTCTGGTCGTCCAGTGACAGCTTGTTGGAGTTTATTTCCTTCGTCATCTCGTCGATTTTTGTCCGCACAGTCTGTAGGGTTGGTGTTGATCCAGTTCTGTCGTTTCAAACTCAAATTTGCGCAAATTACTCCTACGAGAACGAGTAGGCACATTCTTTCATGGTGGACTCGCAAGATCAAGAGAGTGTCACATCAATACAAAAGCACCTGCAAGTCGTCATTGAGCTCCTGCTTCCTTTTCTGGGCCTCTTCCCCCTGCTTTTTCCGTCGTGTCATCTCGCCCTGGAGTCGTACTACCTCATTCCCCTGGTTGTGCAGCTCGAGCTGCGCTCGCTCTGACTTTTCCTGTGGTTTGACTTTGAATGATGGGCCATGCGTTTCTTTACGGTAGGATGTTTGAGTCAAATTCAAATTCAAAAGCAAGGCACACGACTAGTCGCAAAAATGGCCCAAACAATCACGTCTACAAAGCGAACCACTGAAGACCTCAAATTCGATCTTTGCCGCCGCGAGGTTGTTCACCTGGGTCTGCAGCAGGTCGCGGTTCTTGGAAAAGTCCACCTTTTCCTGACCAAGCTGGATCACAAGCTGCTCTTGATTCACGCTCTTCCCGGCGCCTGAGAGAGAATGGGAATGGCTATGGCTATGGGTATGGCAGCCGAGTCGAGGTCGAATAATAGCTTTCCCTAGAACTCCACCGTCAAAAGCAAAACCAATACCAAATACGAAGAGCAGAACTAAGTCCCAGCGCAACGCTTACGCTACAGACACTTACCTTGCTCCACTATCTTTGTCAGATTGTCGGCCTCCTGCTTCAGCGTGGTGATTGACTCTGAAGCCCTCGTCTCCTTCTCGTGCGAAGTCTCGACCATGCGCCAGGCACGCTCGACCTCTTTTTTCAAGGCCGCTATCCTCTGCTGATCCTCGTAAGAGAGCTTCAACGCCGTTTGTACCTATGTGAGTGGTCGTTTCACTTTCAGCATTTCGGTGCGGGTCGTCAGGTGAAAGGCGGACCTTTCCAAATCGCAACCCGCCCTCTTTCTTTGCAGCCTAGCTCTGTGCTTACTTTGAAAGCGAGTACTTACTGATCGTCACCTAGCCCTGCAGCTACAACCACCTCCACCACATGTTCATCTTTACCTTCATCGCGTTCTGCACGATTTCTTGATTCAACCCCTTGCACTTCCCGATGAGCTGCTTTTCTGTCTCGTGACTGCTTACGAGTGCTTGGTGAAGCGTCTCGTACTCCGTCCGGAAACTCGTGAGAGCTTCGTCCCCCGTGAGCTCCTCCATGACCTCCTGGAAGTCCCGGGAGAGCTGCTCAAAGCCCTCCGCATTGAACACGGGCTCCAAGTCATCCTTCTTCTTGCCCTTGTTCATCTTGCCGGCAACCAGCAGGTGGTACTTGGTTACTGTACGTAAGAAGCGGGATTCTACAAGGTATGCTTACAGACAGCTGCGCTGCACCCGGTTCCAGTCTCAGCAAAAAGGAATTCCAGTGGTCGAGTCCGCAGCAGCAAGAAGTGCGGAGTTGGGTAAGTATCCCAGAAGCTGTCTCGATATGCGACGATCGGCGACTCGCAGCGGCCGGGGGCGAGGTCTGCGATGTTGCGTTTCGAAACAAGATGTTAATCGGGGACACCAGCGGATGATGTCACAGTGCCACGCGTCGTTAGCCGCAGGGGGGAGTCTCGCCTCCCTTCGTTGTTCTCGATCGTGCGGTTGGAATTTCGAGCGCGCTGGCCGCAGGATTCGCTTCTCAGTGCCGCGTGCTCTTTCTGATCGCCACGGGACAACCGCAACGGAGGTGCAGGCCTAACCTCGAAGGACGCCTCGTCCGCTGCAGCAGCGACGGCTCTGCTGCAGTGCTAGTACGAGATTGTCGCTCGTATGCTTCGCCCGTCCACGTCCTCCCTGAATGGAAAAGCCTTCCCACTGACCTCGCGCCTGGGCCTGGCACCCGCGCGCTACAGCACAGCCCCGGATGGGCCGCAATGGGTCGACGCGTAGCTCCGCTCGCTGCAGCTTTGCCTTCCGTGGCGGAATAGCCACGCACCACTATCGAAAAAGTATCACGGTCATTGTGGTCATGGCATCGTGTCCTCGGCGTCGAACAATTCCACCGTTAAGCTTGCGCGTACGCAACCGCCTGAGTCGCCCTCACAAGGGGCACTAGAAAAACATTCAAAAAAAATTCAAAGTAAACTAGGCTATTTTGCAGGTTGCGTGCGAATACAATTTGCGAATCGTCGGTTTTGCTTTGCGCCTTCTACTAGAAGATACTCACCTGCTTCACTCGATCCCTCCGAATCCGATCGTCACTCCGGAATAAAATGAACCACAAACGCCACGAATGATGGGTGTTTCACGAGGCAAGAATCGAAAGCAAGAAATTATAGGCGACCACGACTACACGAACGAATCACCACTCGCGGCGAAATCACTAGCAGCTTGGTCTTCGATGGCTTCCGCGAGGCAGGCCTAAGAAGGCGGTAACGGCATTCAAGAAATCATGCCCACCTACTGTTCTTCGTTCCTTCACAGCGTCAAACGTTACAACAACGAGCAAGCCGTTGGATCCTTCGTTCTTCGTCTGCGGCGCACCGTCAAAGGTTCAACATCGGCATTCCTCAAAAAGCAGCTCCAAAATCTTTGCAGTGGACGGCTTGGGCCTAGGGCCCTAATACAACTTCAAGAGGGATCGCGAGCTCATCAATTCAGAATCCAATCATGAGTGTAGCGACAAAAGCGGACCAACAAATTCAGAATCGCAATGAATCGGATCGAGTTACTAGTACGCTATTGCGAGAAAATAACAGAATATTTTTTTCTCGGAACGCCACCTTTAAGGCTTGCTGGCTGTAGGTGTAGATCTCCTGAATCGTCATTTTACAGGCCTTTCAATTCCTCAGTTCATTTTCCGTGCGAAAGAAATCAGTAGCACGGTTTGTTACAGGCAATTCTATGCGTAAGTATCTGCATTTTTCATCTTGTCGATCGAACTCCCGAGCCTACCCATCAAAGCATCGTGAGATTCGTAAAAGTCACGATGAATTTCACCAAAGAAGCTTCGAAACTGAGTGATCGATGAAATCACTATCACTTGACCAGAGTGGTTAAAGTTAAATGCCGTCATTCGTCTCGACCGTACCGTACCCGTCTCGGCCGCCGTTTTCGGAGGATTTTTTCGCCCCCATGACCCACTGCGAATAGAGGCTACCTGCCGTTGCCGAATCCGGATTCTCGCTGAGAATCGTATCCGTTTGCCGGGCGTTCGGAATCATCCAGGGGATCAACGAGAGGGTCACAATCGGCACTGTGGTCCCGATCAACGCCGCAAACCACAAATTCTCGAACGTCGCGCCTTCATCGGGGCGGCCCTGTATTCCAGGTTTGTTTGTTTCATTGATATCTATGCGTTACTCTGCTTAGCTTGTATTCATTCGGAAGTGCTCGCTTAAAACTTCGGATGACTTTTACCGGCAAGCTGCTAGTCATTCAAAGTTCAAACTCAGCAAGTACCGCTGGCGTGCAGCCCAGTGACTCGAGCACGAAGGCGCCAAAGTAGTCGCTGATCGAGTTTCCCAGGTTGTGGCAGCCTGCCAGGAGCGCGTACAGAGTGGCTTCCATGTTTAAAGGGAGGAAAGAGCCATTTTCGACGCCGTCAAATAGATCGCGTAAGTAGCACAAGTACGAAGCAGCGTCACGAATGAATACGGTTGTGAAATGTCAGTCCAATACCGGCGAAACACAGAAATAGCACAACGAGACAAATACGGGACCAAACAGGTGGCATCGCTGCGGCTTCCGCCCACTCCCTATCGGAGATGAATTGCGGCATCGGACCTACGAGTCTCTAGACACCTTTGTAGAAACAAATACTCCGGACGAAAAGACTCCAAACCTCCCCTTAACATGTTCTTGGGACACATCTGGCTCAGCATGCAGACGCCAGGAATCCACTGCCAGTTCCCAATCAAGCTCGCGGAAACGGTGCCGCCAAGCACGAACATGTGGTCATTGATTCCCCAGGCCAAGTTCCCTCTCGTGAAAACCAGTAGATCCGCGAGGGACAGGCAGGACCCGAGGATGTTGGTTCCGGTAAGGAGCGTGGTGTAGGTGTAATCTTTCAGGTAGCGGTTGTAAAACGCAAGCCCGATCAAGGAGCAGCAACTGCCAGTAATACCCAGCACGGTAACGAAGAAAGTAGGGGAAAAATGAGGACCAGCGGGATACCTGAACAAATGTTTTTTCGACGGCAATCAGAAATCGCTTGATGCAGAAGAGGTTGTGGAAACGATAGCGATCACGATCAAAAAACGGTGACACAAGCAGACACGCGCCGGCCCATATCCAAAAATTTTAATTGGTACTCCTTCGGTCCGTCGGTGAAGAAGTAGAACGACGCGCCCGAGATCCCGATGCTGAGGCTTCCTTGCAGCAGGAAGAAGGCGTTCATTTTCGCGATTTCCGGGCGCAGCACCAGCGAGAAGCTCACCAGAATCACGATCAGCACCACCAGCGCCGTCAGCGCGTGCACCTTCACGCTGGTGAACAGGATCCCGGAAAGGGTCATCGCCAGCGTGCACCCCGTGATCAGCACGCAGAGGCCGAAAACCTCCCGGTTCTCCGTCACCAGTTTCTTCCGGTGCTCCTGCGTCTCCGCGTGGGTGCGCTTCGACTCGTCCAGGTAGTTCTTGTACGTGGGGTACAGGATCATGGCGGCGAAGGGCAGGAGAATCAAATACGGCTTGCGCGGGCCGATCGCTTCCACCAGCGGCCCCACGAACAGCAAAGCGATCAGCCCGGAGATCTCGATGCCGCCCCACACGAACGTCATCAGGTCCGGGCCGTGCTGGGGCTTCTTTTTCAGCGCCTCGGCGTATTTTGCCTCGGTCAGGAGGTCGCAAACGGACCGCTGCAGCGCGATGCAGAAGAACAGCAGCACGATCACGATCACCGGGACCTGGACGAACGCCAGGCAAACCATGGAGAAAACGCCGAGGACAGAAGCGATCAGGATGTACGGCCGCTTGTTGTAGCCGCCGATCGGGACCAAGTCGGAGAGCAAGCCCACAATCGGCTTCATAGCCCAGGGAAGGCCGGAAACGCCCATGTAGATCTGGACCTGGGGACCCTCGACGTGGTAGGACTTGTAGATGAAACGCTCCGGCTGCGAAACAAAGGTGCCTGGGGAGTTTTTCTTTCGACATTTCCGAAGCAGGCTGGCACAACTCAACGAAACAAATAACGTTTTAAGTGAAGCTTCGAATACCAGCGAATCCCTTCAGCAGATGTTGTGCTGCGAACAGCATGAAGAGGAGTTTGAATCCATAAAGATCGTGCAGCGTCGCGAGCCACTCCACCGGCCGCGTGAGGACCGAAACCTTCTCCTTGTCCTTGTGCTCTCCACCCCCGGCGGCCACGTTGTCGGCATAGTCCCCGTCGTGCTCCTCTTCGGTATCCACCGGCGACGTGGCGACGCTCTTCAGACGCACACGACTTTTGTGTTCCCCCACGATGCGGTGGTGACTGGAGGAGAATGTGCTCGAAGTGCCGTCCACTTCGCTGGCCGTGGTCGTGGTGCCAGCGCCGGAGGACGAGAGGGAAAGCAGTTTGTCACTTCCCAGCAGCAGTCCACGCTGCTCGTCGTCGCTGTGCTCATGGAGGTGCGAGTTATTTGTCGCGTCATAGTGAAAGGACGAATCTTGCTGCGCCTGCGTGGTGTTTTCTTCGCCGGAGGAGCTGGTTCCCTGGGCGGTACTGGCCTCCTCAGTGACGTCGCCCCGTTTCACGGCTATCGTCGGAGGCGACATCTGGTTCTTTCTCCGATGCCGCCCCGATGCAAACTGCAGCCGAGGGACAAGAAATTGAAAAGGCTTTCAAGAATGTAGCTTCTCCGACACGGTTTATCTAGTGGCCGGAGAGCCTACTGCGCATTATTCTTCATCTTTGGAGGCATCTTTGGAGGCATCCGGACGATGCACCTACTGCATTCAGATTAATTTATCCGATTTGTGGGACTGGGAGTGGGACGAACGTAAAGGTAAAGGTAAACCACCAACCAGTCTAATAAATTACATTGACTTCCGTCGACTCTCTCGAGGTAAGCATTTTTTCCCTCGTCGGATTTGCCCTCACAATGACATGTCCAGTCTACTCTAACCGACGGAACAGAAGACTGCCAAGAAGGCAAGTCCGCTTTCGTGTCATTTGCTGCGGACGGGTGCAGCACAGACCAAATACTATACTTAAGAAAGTATTTCACTCAGTCCAACGAAGTACGCGAGAGCTGTTGTACAACAAACAACATCCGCTACGTGAAACCTGAATTCCTTCGTCCGCGATTTTGCGGCGCACGAAAGTCGGTTTTCTCTTTTTGCGATCCACACATGCACGACCCAGAGAAGGTGGGCAGGGAACTAGTGCGCCGCCAAAAGCCGACACTAGCATTTTTAGGGTGAGACAGGGATCTCCAACCGCTAGCGCAAAAATGTACATTTTCACCAACGACTACATGAAGAAACTTAAAATTTCGGTCCCTCCACGTCGCGTTCTGCTCCGTCCGCCGGAAACGATGTAGCTGCTGGTCTGTATACGGAAAACAATTGCAAAGTCATCTAGTTGCCCGAACATAACGCACGCGGCATGCGTGCGTGAAAGTGAATGCGTCTTATTTGAAACACCGTTATTCCCACTGTCAACATCATGAGTTCACACTTCTGATCTTTGTCCTCCAACATATCCACGTGTACGCATAATTCTTCTTCGCCGTTGCGCACAGCTTCTGTTCGCGAAGCTGCCGCAACGACGCCGTATCGAGAGTACGACTCAAACACACAGAGAAAAACCACACGTAAAATAATAGCGATCCAATGAAATATAACTAAGGCCAGGGCCACCACCTCAATCTTCACTTCCACGTCCCCGAACCGGTCGATCCCGGTTTTTATTCAATCAGTTTTTCTTTTTCTTCTTCGCGGCGCTCGCGGGCGAGCTGTCGATCGCCGTGAAGCGGTCGCTGACTTCGAAGTCGCTCTTCCTCCACGGCTTCTTCAGCGGCGCCAGGAAGGGTAGCTTCAGCGTGCGGCAGATGGTGCCGATCACGTCCACCATGAAGAAGAGCACCAGCAGCAGCATGTAGCCGCACAGCCAGTAGATCAGCCCCGTGTTCATCTCGGCCCGCGTCTTGTTGCTGAGCCAGTTCACGGTCGCGCTGCTGAAATTGTCGTCCGCGCCGAACACCGTGCCCCCGACGGAAGCGGTGACGGAGGCGAAGGCCCGGCCCAGGTCGATTTGCTTCTTCAGGTGCAGGTGGTACAGGAGAATGGGCAGCGTCACCGGGAAGAGCAGCTCGACGTTGCTCACGCGGCGGATGCGGATGCTGCAGAGCTGGGCGACGATCGCACGAAGCGACAAGTACATCACGTACATGCACATGAAGAACAGAATTTTCAGCATGTGCGTCTGGAACAGCCCGGGGATTTTCAACAGCGAGAACGACTGCACCACGTGCACGAAAAACGGCACCAGCAGGGTCCCCGCGGTCTTCCGGAACCCCTTCTCCTTGAAGACCCCCAGCACCGCGGAAGCGGTCACGTACATCGGGATCGCCTGCGACACCCAGATCGTGAGCGTCATGTATTCCGTCGAAAAGCCCCCCACGGTCACCTCCTTGTTCAGGCCCGGAATCGTGAACTCGGCCAGCACCGGGACCTCGACGATGAAGCGCGACAGGTGGCGGATGTAGTTCGACGACAGGATGAACAGCATCCCCAGGTAGGTCATCTGCCCCTCGGTCACGTTCGCGGTGTCCAAAATCCCGGTGTGGTAGTGCGCCCACTGCGCGGCGTAAAAGCTCGCGAACACCACGCACTGGTACACGAGCAGCGTGTTCGGCATGTGCGGGTGCGTCCGCGGGTCGTAGCGGCCGTTGTAGCTCTTCGGGTTACTAGTAACTTCCGAGGCCCCTAGCGACTCGGTCATCACCGCCGGCTGGAAGATCGCACATATGGCGCAGATGAAGACGCAGAGCAGGCTCCACGCGTCGCACCCGTGGTCCACCAACGCGCCCAGCGGCGTGCTCTGCCCCGTGTTCCGCGCGTGCTTTCCGTCCGCCGCGTCTGCGATGTGGTAGAACACGAAGCACGACATGGTGTAGAAGTACACGAACAGGTCCACCCAGTACTGCACGTGGCTCTGCGGCATGGCGTTCCATCCTTCGGGCAGGAGTGTTTGCACCAAGTTTTGCTCGACGAAGGGCACCACGTGGTTTAATTGGTGCGCGACGAACAGAAACAAAGCCGTGAACTGGGCCAGCAGACCGAGACTCGTGACCATGTTCGGTGAGATCCAGGCGGGGACCACACTCGCGGCGAGCCCCCAGTAGGGGTTCAGGATTTGGTCCACCGGAGAAAGCGCCGCGGAATGGTACTCGTAGTGGGCCAGTGCGCGGGCGTTCTCGGGCGAAATGAAGAACTGCTTCAGGCACTTGGGCAGGAGCCCGCCAAACAAACCCCCACCCGCGGACCGCGTGCTGGGGAGCGGCGG